>JAUMHL010000003.1:8236375-8259475 GCA_032362345.1 Sandelia bainsii | reverse complement strand
CAACTAGCAAAACACCGGTGTGCAAGTCCAGGCGCTGTTTACAACCAGATGGAGTGACAGCGGGGACGGCCAATCACGTTAGCAAGAAACGGCAGAGCCAATCGATGAGCTTGTGGGCGGTCCAATTACGTACGTAATTTTTTTTTACAATATAAAAAAATATTCTTAAATTACCTAAATTCTCAAATAGCCAATATTTGAGGTTAAAAACCGAAATAATAAAATCAAATGCATACAGCTCAGTATCACAAATCACACATTTGCGTCAAGGGCTTTACAATGTTTAGAAAAACCCACATCCTCTGTCCTTAGACCCTTAAATCATATAACGAAACTCCCTAAAACTTTTTTATATTATTTTGCATGTACACTTTGGGTTAGTTACACAACCAATGTAAGACACAAAACAAATGCTGTGAAACTATGCATTGTTATATACTTTTTTATTTTATTAACCTATTAATACATCTTTCATGTAACTGTGTCATCAGTTCATATCATATTTCATATTTCCTCCCTTGTATTTATCGGCCATTAGAGTGTAGTAAAAGGACAGTTGTCAGAAAGGTTAATTACTGCAACTCACTGGGTTTTTAAACCTCTCAGTAAATTTTACAGTTGTTGCTGTCGGTGTTTTCCATTAAAAATACTGCACTAGACTGTTAGATGCATTAACAAGACAAATATCCTCTCAGCTGAAAGAAAGAAAACATTTTATTTCAACTGAGTCTTTAATGAAGCCCCTAGTCAGGCTTTTAAAGCACATTAGACCTCTAACTGTTTCTCTGTCTCAACCTCTTTATTTAGAAAAGCTATTTTGAAAATTAGATTACCATTAGCACTATCTGAAAGCTATCCATAAATACTATTATTCCAAAGCGAGGAATCCAACAACAATTTTATTAGGCCACCGTGAGCTCCCTGTTGTTGGCTCCCCATGTCTGCTGTGGGGCACATCCATTCATTCAGGGCAGTGAACTGTCCAGGTGCAGTGGGTGTGGACCTCCCCAGGGTGAAATCAGGAGGAGTGGAAGACGTAAACATCATTCAGTTAACTGGGGAGAGAGACACACTAAAGAGCCACTGAGAAATAAACATTATTCTTTGGGGGAAAATGGAGAGTTATTCTAAGGTTATTCTCAGGACACAGGTGTTTATGTTCGTCTGCACCAACGTTAATAGTTTAAGTGTCAATCTGCACGTCTTCCACAGCAGCAAAGCCACTTTCTTCTGTTTATGGTGATTGTAATAAACAAGACTGGAAGATTGTCAGGTTTTCTGACTGCTGACAATTTAAATCAATCCTGAAACCGTGTAGTTTGAGGATGCTGTATTCTTTATGAGTGATTTTGTGGCCCTGTAAAACAGCTGTGATAATGTACTGTATATGGTAAAACCTAAAAATCTGTTCATGGTCCTTTTCATTTTCCTGTAAGGAGCTGCAGACAAGGAGCGCAAATGATTACTTACTAGTTAATCAAATGAATCACTTACTACTTATTAGTGATTAATTTGACTGTGTTTCTATACTTTATATTAATCTTTTAATGATTTATTGTTGAATTGATAAGGTGTCTGAAAATAATAACATCTTTTCCCAACAGTCCAATTAAACAATTTTCAAATTCAAAAAAATCCAAATTCAAAAATATTGAAATTACACTACTAAAACAGAGAAAAGCAGTAAATCATAACATTTTAGTTCAAATGTGTAAATGTCTGGCACATTTCTTCATGATGAGTTCCTTAAACTATTCATTTATTATCATAATTGTGCTCAGTAAATTTAGTATCAGCCACATAACAGCCTACACGAAAATGTGTCTGGAATAATAGAACAGAGATTGCAACAACAAAAATAATCAGAATCAAATCAAATAACAGGCTACTAATTTTGAACTAGTTTTAAAATAGCCAGGGCCCACTCGCCACACTTAACATAATGAGATATGATACATCAGACAGTCCAGGGCAGGTTACTCCATTGCATCAATAGCACAAACTGAATCCAGGTGGGATTACCCATGACATGCTGCATCATTATATACATCATAACATGCACTGTGTCTTGCCTTTGTTGCATTGGTATGAGCCGCAGTGTGAGCGTGTGTGACACTCAGTGGGAACAGTCAAGCTGGCTTTTCTCAGTGTATCTCCCTGCCAGCTCATGTTCCGTTCCAGTACTCAGGAAACCTGTGCTCTAGCCGAGA
Organism: Sandelia bainsii; assembly: GCA_032362345.1. NCBI lineage: Eukaryota > Metazoa > Chordata > Actinopteri > Anabantiformes > Anabantidae > Sandelia > Sandelia bainsii. The sequence continues at coordinate 8,257,265 of JAUMHL010000003.1, read as the reverse complement.
AGGCCTGGCAGACACAACACAACAGCCTGTGAGCAGGAGGGGCATTGAAACAGAGAAAATGAAAGAGAGAACAGAGAAGAAAAAAGAGAGAATGAGACAGGGGACATGCAGAGAGATACGTGAATGTGGGTTACCAGAGTTTGATAGGTATGATGCAGTGGCAGCAATTAAATTTGATAAAGACCGAGAAAAAGTGAGGGGAGGATTTCACAGCTGACAGGGCAAGAGGGAGAAAGCTGAGAGCACCAGTAATCAAAGGAAGGGGTGACCGAGTGTGTGGACGAAAGAGGAGAGGACAACAGAGAAAAGAGGAGAGGAGGGAGGGGAGTGAGCAGACAGGGGAGAGAGGTTTAGACAGGGGGGTGAAATCAGGGGATTTTCAGGTGCAGCTTGAACAACCAATGACCTTAATGGTGCATTAAATCCAGCTGTTGCTTACCCAGACTTTTCTTCAATCCCTCTAACACCTTCAGCTGCGTAATAGACTGCATGCAGCACCTTGGTTCCCATAACAGGGTGTGAGGATAGAAGTGTAGGCAGAGAAAAAAAGCAAGACAGTGCGTGAAAGGGATTGGCAGAGACAGAGCGATAGCAGAGGACGTACTTGATCCTCAAGTGCAGAAATAGGAGTGACTGTGTGACTCCTTCCAAAGAGCAGAGATAAGAGGCATAGATAAAACAGGAAAAGTGGTAATGGAGAGTTGTGTTGACTCTATCTCTCTGATTTTGTCAATATTAGTAGAGTGAAAGGTCCAGATAAGACTGTGTGCTACTAAAGGGCTATATAAGGAACAAGATTTGCATAGATAATAATTGTGTAATATTTCAAGTGTGTAAAGCCAAAGCTGGGGAGGCGGAGAAAACGAGACAGAAAGAGAGAGAGCATGTACTGTCAAAATGCTGTTTAAGATAACAATAGATCTTGGACTCAAAAACAGGAACCCTCTGTTTCCTGAGCTGGAGATCATAGCCGTGTGTTATGTTATCATTAGATATGTGTGTGTGCAGATGTGTGTGGGAAAAGGAAAGAGTTACTAAAAGTGCGTCATATTACCCAGGTTTCAGGGATAAAGCAGGCCAGAGAGCGAGAACTAATACTTGTTCAGAGGTGAGCCTGGTAAAACTGGGCAAAAGTTTTTAAGCTTAGGTTTTGCTATGAATTATTGGTCTAGAAAGTGTCAGTTCAAGTTTAAGCTATGACTTACTTCTTCAGATTTTGAAAATATGAAATAGTGACCAGTGTCAGAGCTCATTTTAAGTCTTTAGGGGCAAGTCCAATTTAAGTTTTAAGAGTTGCAAGTCTTGCTTGAGATGAGCAGAGAGAAAAATTATTTTAAGTTGTTGTACTCCTTATACTTGCCTTTGCAAATGCCTTTTTTGGGCCTGGACAACCAATCTCTTCACTCAAATTGAGTGAAGCCAAGTTTGGAATGGGTGGGATGACTTTGCAAGTTTACCATGAAGCTCCACAGACAGGTGAGGTGACTACATATCAAAGTAGATGCATCAGGGTGAAGAGTCCTGTGATACTTCTCATCAGGGGTCCTGAATTCAAAGCAGGGCTTCTGAAAGTTTTGACGTTGATGAACATGCTGCTCGTAAATATCCTTGAGCCAAGATCATTTGGAGACCGCAAGAGGCTGTGTTAAATTGCCAAGATAATAGTTGTGGGACCCCTGTGTTATTTAGGGCCTACTTAATGAAGTCTTGGGCTACTCAAGTGGGTGTAAGGTCAAAGTGTGGTCAAGTGTGACCAGTCTGAACCATGTGAGAATAGCACTTGTATTGACCTCAGTGCCCCAAGTAAAGACACACACCTGTTTCAGCTGCTGCTGTGACGGCCGCAGTGAAACAGTGAAGGAATGCGAACCCCTCATCCCCTCTTTCTCTCTCTCCATGCTCTCAATGCTGTCCTAATGAATCTCATCACACGGCCTGTGTTTGTCCCACTAGTGCTTTGTTTGTTGACCTTTATAAGACGTCATTATTTATTATCTTCATGGCTTGTGTAATTCTTCCCCACAACAGAACCCCCTCAGCCACATTCACGGCCCACTATATGTGTGTGTGTCTGATCAAATGCTTCTTGTCAGTGTAACATCCATTAACAATGAACAACGGGCATAAGCTTGATGATGTCTCCCTCCTCTCCACTCACCCTGAACACAATGTCCTTTAGCATTACCATTATTGACAGTGGAACTAATTGGCACATGGTTATGAAAGTTCCCCCCGGGCCATTTTAAATTGGACTGCACAATTTCCTTCAGCATCTGATAGGCGAGTCTATGCACAGGACCTGAGGAGGTATTGATTATAAATGCATTCATGTGGGTCAGTGCAGTGTACTCAGCAAGGGGCGGATGATGTAGGGCTACTTGTCTAGACTGGAATAAACTGACCTCATCTTGTGTGTAAATAATGGATGGAAATGGGAGCAAGAGTGAAATTCTGTTTAGTAGCCCTATCTACTCACTATATCGTTTTTCCATGATAGATCTGTTGCACAGAGGTCTTAGACAGAAGTAGCTGCTGTAGGTGAAATCAATCTGATTGCTAGTCACATACATCTATAAACCACAGGAAGGCAACATATCTCTGGCTAACGCCACATTGATTTTGGTGTAGACATTGGAAACTTTATCGAATTGTGTCACTGATGTGGTGAGGAGGCTGTGAAGAAACTGGGACATGCATTAGATAGCCAAACATGCCAAACTAAACATGGAGCCACATACAGAAGCTTATTACGTCCAGTCGATGGATGCAAGCATCACTGACTGCATTCAAGATATTGCCTTGTGTCTCTCATTATATAGAAGATGTCCTGCCTTGTTCCACCAGATTAAGTCACTTCAGAGAAGGAGACTATTTCACAATCACAGATCTGATTGAAATCGCTGAAATGCACTGCACATTTGTTGAATCAATTGTGACCATTATTGACTTTATGCTGCATTTGCAAAAGGTCAAGGATTCAAGGATTATGGATTTCTGGTGGGTAATCGGTAATACCCTGAAAGCTGATTGTGGCCATCTCAGGCAGACATGTCTGTCTGTCACTGCCTGCAAATGAAGTTGATTAGGTAAGACGGCTGCTCTGTGGCCCCGTCTATCTCCTGCTCTGGACACTAACCATATTGTGCCCCGTCCTCGTTCCTTCCACTCTAAGACCACGAATGCTTGACCTCTAAGAAATCTAACCCTGAGGCTTCTCGCTGCACCCCAAGGCACCTGCCAACCTTTCACCCTTTCACTGGCTGAGCATCTGGAAGGTGAAGAGGGACAGATGAGGAAGCCAGGGTGGGCTGTTGTGAAGTACTGACTTGGTAACAGACCAGACTACACAGTTGTCATACGTAACTGCCCTTCCACAGCTTCATGTTCTGTGTGTGTCTGTTACTGCATGTCTGTCTCTTTTCTGTTTCTTTCTTTATTTCTGTCTTTTATTTCCTCCTTTAACTGTGCACACAGATCATGCAGGCTATGATGTATGCACAGCTGGTCTTGACAGAGCTGTCCAGGAAACGTGTGGTTTACGGATCCCCTGTTGACATTCTGATTTGACTGGCCTTTCACTTTTCAGAGAGCTGGAATTTTAACTGTGTAGGGACTATTGAGATCCAACTCAGCATGTTTGACCACGGTGGAAAACCACTCAAAATATGCTGCGTCCTGAATGACTGACTGACTTACTGGATGTGTCACATCGTACATAAAGCCCAATCCAATCTCATGGTTTCTAACCACACGTGCAATTCTCCCACACCTGCTCACACCATTTGTTACAAAGAATTTTGAATCATTAGTCTCGCTAAAATGCTATTCCACACTTCAGTTTTATGGAAACAATAATATCCGAGTTGTTAAGTTACAGACAGAGTGTAAAAACCTACAGTATATCTGAAGTTACGCCAGCCTTAAAGTTACACCCTAGGGACAAAATAAGTGAAATATAGTTTGGTCCACTTCACACATTTGATGCAAAAGACATCAAACCACTGAACCATTTTTATAAATTCAGGCTGAAATACTTTCTAAACGATGGGATATCCACATTCTTGGTTTCATTTAAAATAATAGTTAGACATTTTGTGAGATATAACTCTTGCCAAATACTCCAATATCAGTAAATATGAAGCTACAGTCAGCAGCTGGGTAACTATACCTTGCATTAAGACTGGAAACATGGAAACAACCTAAAGCAGTGAGGTGAAAGTCATTGTTTCCACCCAAGAAATAGCCTGACACATAACCTCACTTCAAACCACACCATGTCGTTTTTGTACAGATTAAACAAAGGAAATATTCAGTGTTAATCAGTGCACTTTAGAGGTGCTAGTAGGCCGATTTTGTTATCTGCTAAGATAAGCTACCCGACTGCCAGCTGTATAGATTCATGTTTAATGTACAGACGTTAGAGTGGCATTGATCTTCTGTAACTGTTGGCAAGAGAGCAAATGTGTTGCTTTATTTTTTATGTCAGCACATGCAGGAACATCAGCTTTTTGCAGACCTTATATTTCAGTGATTTTGTCGATACTTGTCTTCTACTGTAAAAAGCCAAAACTCAGCTACACCTGCTGGGATCTTCTGGAGATTGGTAGAGTGACTATAATTGATAACCCAGTGTCAGATGAAAAAGTATTGGGTCTCTGTTTTTATTGAAACAGCAACCTTCTGTACATGGACATTGAGCTAAAAAAAGCCAACTTGCTACTGAGCTGACAAAATCATTGCTGTACAGTAAGACTGTGAAGTGACAGACATACTATCTGCTAAGGAAGTTCACTACCTTAATATTCATTACATTATAAAAGGGGGACCACGTCAATCCAGTAGAATAGGATATGCCACTGGAGTGTAACTGTTAAACTGAATTAGCCCTGTGACTTCTCTAACAAGTGCAGTGCACTAGGTTACAGTATGTGGCCATATGGGCTCTGTCTAGCATTACTGTCACCCCTCATTTATTATGGTGAGGGAAGATGGCCCAGCTATGGCCCTCAAATCCTCTTAGCCAACATTTAGCTGATTGATTTTTTCCTACTACCCCGATTCAGATTATCAATGTGATAAAAGCAGGAAGTTTTATATTATTAATGTTATCTGGTCTCATGAGTGAATAGATGGATGAAGAAGAGAACCATAAATGTTTCAGCAGTGGCCATGTCTGAAGACTAATATCAAGGAAACATTATTGAATTTAAAGGCAGAGCAAACTGAGTGAAAGGAATGAGTGATGTGAATGTAGGTTCCTCATATACAGTATATTCTACTTCAGCCTATAGGAGACTCATAGCGTATTCAACAAACAAGTCAGGTCTTTTGAAGATGTTGTTTAGCTTCATGTAGTCTAAGACAGCTGGGTTAGTGGATTCCAGCAGACTCTGTCCTATGCGTTCTCCAGATGGCACCACACACTGTCTCTCACAGACTGTATACAGCTCTGAGATTGTTCATAAATTCAGATGATTCCCTCCCCCATCCTCTCCCTCTGAACTGTACTAAATGATGATCTTGGAGATTATGTATTGGTAATTCCTGCCAGGTCTTTAAAAGAATGCCCATGCTGTGTGCTTAATACTCAGTGGAGGGATTATGTAGACCCCTACATGTGGTGTTGTGGCTGCATACCTCCAGTCAGACTAAACCCAATCTGTTACAGATTTGGACCAAAGAAGAGAGGTGCAGCAAGCACAAGGGGGTGGATGGTGGGCTGTGTGGTGCTGTATTCATGCTTTACAGTACATTCCACTTCTTCTATATCATGCGGGATCAGCGCTAAACCTCCCTTTGGAGGTAGTATTTTTATCTCTGTGCATTAGGACATTAGAAAAGAACCTTGGTTTCTATCAAGACTGTACATTTTATTATTTTTTTCTTTATTCTGTCTTTTTTTCTGCATTTTATTTTCCCTCTGTGGTTGAGGCAAACCCAGATCCCTCTGCAGTTTCCCCTTGAATGTGGGGCCAATTAAACACATATGGGGATTTTCATATTGAAGCTCATAAAAGGTAAACTCCAGCGATTTACATTGCATTTACATAAGGAATGCTAAGTACCTACACATGTGAGGTGTTAATATCTCTATCAAAAGCAGATGGGCATCACTATTCATTACTTGCACCCAAGGTTATTCATTGAGCAAGAATCTCATAGTCAGGCATGATTTTTGATATGCTCAAAATTCCATAAGGATATTGTTTCCTATTAGGAAAGGCCAGCTTTTCTACATTTGGAGGTATTTGAAGGGTCTTCTGAGTTTGTAATCTATTTTTAACTGTGATTAGCCAATAGGTGGCAGCCGGAGTACTTAAAAAAACTCATATTCAGTACATTTAGAACTAAAGGACAAGTTTTTTATGTCTGTTATTATGTGAATGTAGTATTGTAATTACATAAGTTTAAACAATAAAGTTTTATTTAGTGGTAATGTCTACACAGTCCATCCATATTGAAGAACTTTTGCAAAGATTTGTGTACAGTTAGTTATTGTCAATGGCCAATCAGATTGTAGCAATGCATATGTAGTTATAGATTTAAAAGAAATCGTCTTTGACTGATTGTTAGTTGTAGTCATCCCTTTTCTTCTTAATATTTCATCAAAAGTGTAACTTTAATAAATTGGTAAGCTCAGTGTTTTTTTTAAATGGGAATGAAACAAATGCATGAAAGATCCATTAATGTAAAAGATCCATAAAAGCAAATGTGTAACCAACCAATATACATTTGCCAATATTCTGTGATAAAAGGCTATTTGTATGAAAAAATGGTTGCAGTTATTCACATTTCCTAATGAGAATATTCTGACCATTAAAAAGCTGTAGTGTGTTGGTTAAATGAGGTTAAAGATGCATCTGGTGTTCTGCTATGTGTTGCTGCACCCTAGTGGTGAAACAACAAATTATTCATTCTCACTGTGAAGTGGTTAATTTTGAATCTGAAAAACTTGAAAACTTGATGAAGCTAATTGAATTCTAAACAACAAAAGGAAACAGAAGGTGTTTTCATATTTTAAACAATTTGTATTTATTCAGTGTTTATTTCCTTAATCCATTTTTCTTTTGCAAACAATCTGCCAGCAGGTGAAGTTTACATGAATTTAATCTGCTAATCGTCCATAAGAAGCGCTGCTCATTAACTCACAATCAAGCAAGGTAAAAAAAAAAAAATCAAAAGCATTGTTTGCGAGAAAACAACTTTCACCATCAGCCAACGAATCAGTGCTGTTATCAGTCAAACCACATGCGCACCCATGCGCATAGGGAAGTAAACACACACACAGGCACATACACACTCTCACACACACACACAGACAACAGAGTCATGTATTTGAAATACAAAACAGCAATGCACAAACAGAACCGTGGAAACTAGTGATTAGCTGTGCAGCGGAGGTATAATTGGAGCGTCTAATTACAGTATTGCCTCATTGTTCTTCTTTACCTCTAATTTACCACATTTACATCCCAGAAAAACAATAACTTTGGTTGGGATCATAATGGGTGACTGACTTGAAAGTTTAGTTATAGATGCAATAAAATATTTAAAGCCTTTTTTTTGTTCACATAATGATCATATCTCTAATACATAAGGAATGTCAAGCTTCTAGCATTAAGGGCTTGAAATGTAAAAGCTTCCACAAGAAAGACAACATTGTGTGGTGCTGTATCTACATTAGCTTTATAAATGTACAGTATGCAATATAGCCTGGCTACAAGTGTAAGCATCAGTGTTACATATTAAGTGTTGGATATACCAAACACTACTTAAGCAATAGTTCCTGCAAAAATGCATATAACAAAAATGTAAGAAACTTAATTACATTGCATATTTGTTGCTATAGAAACATTTTCTTATACAAAGAAAATTAAATACAAAACAAAATCGCTGAGATTTCTAACTTTTCGCTCTAGCTAAGTAAATACTTCACAATTACGAATTACATTCAAAATGGCCCAAAAAAAACCTCAGATCAGGCTTCAGTTGTTATTTAAATTAGAGACACGGGATTGAATTGTTACCCTTCTCACTGGAGTCTGATCTGCGTTGCGATTTGCTACCAGCTCTTGCAGCTGCAGCGCCCCTCCACCAATGAAACAGAATGCTGGACACACAGGGCCAGAGCAATCTACGTGACCCTCCCACAGGGGTCGCAGAGAGTGGGCATCATAGAAGGTGACACGACTTTTTTCAAAGTCAAGGCACACACCAAGCCGGGGCGGCAGTGGGTAGGTGAGGCCCGTGGGTGGAGAGGGGCCGTTGCCATTGGTGACAGGGTCTCGTATACTATTCCCATGGCTACTGTGGTGGTGGTAGTTGTGCTGAGGCATGTAGATTTTACCCATCCCCATAGTGAGGAAACAGAAGGGTGGAGCAGAGTCCAAGGCATCCTCTGCTCCACTGTCATGACCACTGTCTGGGTCGTAGCTGGAGAAAGAGAGGGAGCGCAGTTTGAAAAATAATGAGTTATCTTCTTGGTCTGTTTTATGTTTTTTATCAAGGCACTACAGGAGTACACACTGGGGTGAGTGTTCTCCTAATTTGGAAAAACTTTTACACACCACTATTTATTTTATTTGTGTGAATTTATATTAATTTCATTTTCTTTCTCACCGTGGACTGGCCATGTCTTGTGGAAGATGAAACCACTCCTGCAGTTTGGACTCCAGACCAACTCCCACCTGATCAAAAGAGAAAAAAGCCATGAATTTATTAATAAGTAAACATTTTTCTTGTAGCACATCTTCAGATAACTGTTTACATAACTGACTGACATATTTCTATGGTATGTACAATATGTCAGACAATAAATACAGTATATGTACAATATAAGCAAACATATGACACTCTCTAAACCCTATAATTATCATTTGCAACCTTGTCATTCGCATACAAACACAGACTTAGACATTTGCAAGGCCAAACCTACACTCTGAGGTCTACTTCTTTTCCCTCTAACCGTCCTCTTGGCATCTCAGAATAAGTTAACAACTTACAGGAGGTTATCACAAAGTGTACTTAGTCTGCAGGAACACATATTTCTCCTACTCAAAAATCATGTTTTGGCTCAGGCTCTCTAACCTTCTCTCCTTTTCCTCCAGCTAACAAGAACTTTTTGCTTATAGAACTGTGTTTCTCTCCAGATTCAGGGAGAGAAAGGCAGCTACAACCAAAGAGAACCTAAACATTTATTTGGTCCTCATTTCTTTGTCGTCACATACTTAAATAAAAGTTAAAACAAAAGTGCATTAAACACTCACCAATACAGGCATTACTGGGTCCTTTTAGTAACACCCATCACATTTAGTAGGCATGTTCAATACATTTTAATATTTTACAACATTTTACTGTCATCCACCTCTGTCGGTTGGTCTCACTGGCAGCATCTTTCCTCTGCTACTTGTATTCTTTGACCCAAAACAGGAATATAACCAAAAAACAATGTCAATGTCCTTTAATGAACATTCTGGTTAAATTTCAAGTGATGGTGATACTGCATTCTACATACTGAGCAGTTTGCACTAGTAGTATAGTATTAAATAAATAAAGTGTCTAGAATGTACTTGCCTTGACAAGGTATGAGCCTGGCTCCACTGAGCATGCCCAGTAGTGGCGTCCCTGTGTAATAGCTACATCCCCAACCAGGAGGTCTGAAGTCAGGTGACAGGAAGTAAGGGCATGGTCAGCAGCCTGCAGCAGAGAGAGACCAGGGACACTACGAGCACAGCGCTGCTCTTTACTGACCACCAGCCGGTCGGCATGAAGACCCCAGCGAGAGTCCAGGTAGAAGTTGAGCACTGAGAGGAGATGGAGAGCAAGGACACAACAGAAAGAGAAGGAAAGGGACAGAAAACAGAAAAAGAAGGGAGGGAAGAAGATGTGAGGGTAAAGGGAAGACAAAGAAACAAGTGCATTCAAATATTATACGTAGGGGTTTTAGATGCAATGGGGAAAGTTTGGGAGACAACAGAGGGAAAATGATACAGATTTACAGTCAGAAAGGAGCAAGGAGAAGAGAAATAAGGAGAATCATAAGCAACTGAGAGGAGAGACTAAAGGGAGAGGAACAGAGAGCAGGCATGCACCTCCTCCCACCAGCACTGGAAGAGAAAAGGACACTAATCTATACATTGATGACTCAGGGAGTAAAATACAAAAAGGTTTTGCAAAGAAGCTCTGGCTGTAGGGAGTGTAGCTTTTTCCAGAAGACATACAGTTTACAGAGGGAACATACGCAGTAGCAAAAAGGAAAAACAGTCAGCAGTAGAGGGACACAAGGAATTCACCAATCACTCAGTTCGACTATTAAAAAGCCCTGGATCTGAATGTGATCCATGTTGTTAAGCCTCAGGTCTTAACAAACTGCAAACCTCATCATCAGCGTTCAGACAGATCTTGTTATAGGAGGTAGAGTGGGAGGCCGAGGGGTGATTGAGTGTCTAGATGCAGGTGGAAAAACAGACGATGCATTGGACGAGGAGAAGGAAGAGATAGTTATGCTGCATGGGTTACAGAGGGGTGGTCAAGAGATATGAATGCGCTTCTTACGTTCCGTAGGAGGCATGTAGGTTGGCAGCGTGGAAGTAGCGTAGAAGAGGATGACAAGAACAAAGCTGTGAAATGGAAATAATACATGAGAAAAAGATGAGGAAATAAAGCGTAAGAAAGTGAGAATGTGTTGAAAGTGGAGACAGGTGGAAAAAATGGAAAAAGAAAATGGGATTGGGCAGAAAAAAAAGATAATGAATTATTAAGTGTTTCACCATGGTAACTATCCTAATGCTTTTATTCTGACTGAAAAATAATAGTAGGTGTGAAGAGATGAATAGCTCCTAGATGATAGTAACTACCGCTGGTGTGGGGAAATAATGATATTTTTTGGTAACACTGTCTGCGATTTCAGTGGCTGTAAGTTAGAAATAACCAGATACAGTAGGTTGGAATATATAAAAATAAATGTTATGTATAAAAAACTGACACGTTCTGGACACTTAACGCATGTGTGAGATGAATCTTCTGAATAAAAAACCCAATAGCAATTAGACAATAGAAGTTTTAAATAATGCCCCCAGGTTAGCCAAACTTATTTGTAGGAGAAAACGGTCCGCTGTAATCACCCACAACAGTCTATCTACCTGTAACCTACCATACGTACCATTTTTACCATACACTTACATATGTACTCACTTAAATTTAAAAGCTCAAGTATCCTTTGAAATAAAGAGGGGGAGGGTTTTTTCAGTACTGAGATGGACCAACTTCAGCCATGAAAGCTGCCACATGTTGATGACTTGTAATATCCCTGACTATGCAGGCAAAAACATTTTGCAAATCCACAGGGATGATGGGTAGTTTATCCCTAGGTAAGTGTGTACCCTCACCTGGTGCAGGCGGGGTGTGCAGATACACCTCCTCACTGTACTCCCCGTAGCCCGCCTTGTTGCAGCCTCTCACCCGCAGCACGTACACGCTGTCCATCTCTAGCCTGTCAATCACAGCGCTGGTCCCACTCACTTCATCCAAACGCTGCCAGCCCCATCGGGCAGCAGCCAATCCACCTCTGATCCCGCCTCTGGATGCTCCTCCTGGTACCACACCCCGACGGCGATACTCCACAGAGAAGTGCCAGGCGGGTGCAGATTCCTGGGGCAGTCGCCAGCACAGGAAGAGCTGGTCATAGGCCAGGGTACGCTGGGTGTCAATCACTGGAGCCAAGGGGGCTGTGACATATTGTTTAAATATAAATGAATACACTGTCCAGATACAGAGGTTTGATATGACATATTTATATTTCCATCACTGCTTGTATCACTAGTTCATATTCACATATCAGTGATATAACAAAGTCATCAAAGGCCCTTGTTTCTTATCCTTCTCTGCCTTTTTACGCCTTTCCTTCCTTGTCTTGTTCCCTTCCACTATCTCCAGCCCCATCCTTTCCCTTCCTCCCCCTATTTCCCAAAACTCCTTTTCTCACCCTGGATGAAGTTCAACTCCGTCAGGAGTTTGAGTTCCTTGGTGACATCCAGCTGGAAGTGTCTGAAGGATGGATCAGCAGCCAGAGTGAAATGCTGGAGATTCTCAATTGCTTTACTCAGCCTGGTGGAGTAAAAAAAGGGAAATCAGTGTTAAAGAAATCAAGGAGGAGCAGTGTTTACACGGTGCTGACAGACCAGCGAGGTGTATGATCATTTTTAAAAGATAAGGGTAGCATCATTCTATATTTTCATTAGTGCCAACAAATCCTATGAAAGGAACAAAACTAGTCTGTTTCTTAATACTTTCTGACTTCCCTAACATCTGCGTGTCACCAAGCCTCAAGACCACTGAATTCTACTAAAGACAGGTTACAAACATATAGTTTGCACATAAAACAGCTGAGCAATGTAGAGTTAAGCAAACATTAATAAATAAATAAATTGTGATTATGTTGGGGTCTATTTTCAGCTGCGGATTGATACACAGTTGGTGCACTAGTTAATTTAAGTAAACAAGACAGTGTATGGTATGTAGGATTGACTCTAAACAAACTACAGTGCCCATGTTGATTGTAATAACAGAATCCAGTACATCCTGTGTGTAATTTAAGCATTGTTTTTCTTTTGGACAACAGCTGAATTTTATGGCACAGATAAATAAGTTGTATCAGCCTTTGGATAAACAGACAACACTTCAGATTAATTCGTGTCTACTATCACAGATCCACTAGCCAAGACATACTCATTTACATTTAGTCATTTGGCAGATGCTTTTATCTAAAATCATTTACAAGTTAGGTATAATCAAGTCATCATTTCTTACTGTTACTGTAAGCTATTTCAAACAGTTCACAGAGGAACACAGAAAGAACACTAACTAACTAAACAACCTTTTTTCTATTACAAGCAGGTTAATTTCTACAGAAAACCTGTTAATGAATAAAAATAAGCTGACAAATAAAGAATTAATCTAAGATCTGTTTTAATCAAAACATAAAGCAATGCCAAAGATAAAGAAATGAAAAACCTGTTGTGGGTCTGACGAGCAGCCTGCACAAAGCAGGGCTGGTCTGTTTCTTTCAGCAGCTCCTGGGTAAACGCCATGAGCCCCGCGTGTTCCATCAAGGCCCGTCTCTCTGCCACTTGAGCCGCCAACGCCTCGCCTCGTTTCTGTCGCGCTGCCTCCAGAGCCTGGGTGAGCGAAGCGTGGCGTTCGGCCAGAGCGGCCGTCAGATCCCTGATGCTCTGAGCCAGCTGCTCTCTGGCAGAGACACTGTTTACCTGGAGATGAATAACACAGACGGACAAGTTCAAAAATCTGAAAACTAACACCCTGCTGATGCCATCTTACAACACTTTTTTCCCTTGATACACTGAGCTCCTCTCCTTTTCTCTCCTCTCCTTTTCTCTCCTCTCCTTTCTCTCCCGTCTTTTCACTCACCCAAAACGGTCCAGGCACATGTCCGCCCACCCTGGTTCTGTTGGAGATTTCTTCTATTAAAAGGAGTTTTTCCTCTCCAATGTCACCTAGTGCTTGCTTAAGTGGCATTTGTTTGATTTTCTACATAATTTTACATAGATTTATTGTTACATTCTGTAAGGTCTTGAGGCTTACATTGTAAAGTGCAGGATTTATGGTTTTATAAATACTTCACTCTCTGATAACTGAACAAACCCAGTCAGCTGATGAAGGACATGAGATGACACTTTGGGGGTTTTTAGATGCTGCTTGGTTTTAATTCCATGTTCAGAAACATTCTGTCAGCCATAAGTATTAATCACCTCGGTCTGTGTGATGCCACTCTCCAGCTGGGTAATCTGAGCCAAAACTGTGTCCTGGTTGGACAGAATGTAGTTCATCTCCTTTGTAATCTTCTCCTGTAAAATAAACAGCAATAACACAACATATAAACAACAATTACACACCAGACAGTTTGATTGTTGCACACAACCTTACAATAACTTTGTATTAACACATTTATTATAGCGTACTAAACTACTTTATAGTGCATTTCTACAATATATCCAAATTAATTCATTTAATGACTAAACTTTACTAAACAGTAGAAAGGAAAATATCATACATACTGTGAAGTAAACGTAACTCCATTAATTTCAAACCACTGCTAACATAAAATTATAATTTTAAACATTGTAAGCAATACTATATGAAAATACTATATGAAACTTTAAAGATGATTTTTCTTCAAATGTATGTGAAATATAAATTTGAGAATAGTGGCCTGACACCACTCATATGAACATAACTTCAATCATATGTAAATTCAAATTTTACGTTTTTCAGAACTACTCTGTGTATTCATTTCCATTTTGTGAACATTAGAGATTTCCTGAGTCGTACCTTCAAGGCTTGGTATGCCTGGGCTACAGGAAGGATTTTATGTCCGCTGTGGATGCGCCGCAGTTTGCAGAGAGGGCAGAGCAGCCGCTGACAGGACCTACAATAGAACTGTAGCTTCTCCTGGTCATGGTCCGGACAGGTCAGAACCTGTGGAGGAGAATCAAATTAAATCTGAAATACTTTACTTGAAGCTTAGTTTGCCTGCGGAGAGAAAGAGCAGAGCAGTGTATCAGGGAATTATAACGATGTATAATTTACTTATTTTCTCCCTTTGGGAAATTTCTCAGCCAATATCAGCAGAATTTTTCACAAAACAAGGGAGCAAAGCAAATGTAAACGTGTTTTAATCTATTTTAAACAGTAACATTGTTTTGTGATTTATCATAACTCTTTAATACAGTGCAGCAGAGAATCTGAACAAATATTAATTTATATCATGTAAATAATGTCTTAAAATTTACAACTGCATATTTGATGGATTACTGTAAATACGCCTTTATTTTTCTTAACATAACAACCCCAAATTTATTCTTCTTAATGGCTTTATTTCGGATCTATATCTATATATATATCTATATCTATCATCAATAACTTTTTTGATCACACCAAATGAAAATTTGATGCTGATTTATATAAGGTGTTTTTAGAGAGTTTATTAGATCTGTACTTCTTCTCTATTCCTGTTTTGTGGATATTTCTATACCTTATAAGTAGCTATAAGTTCAGGCCATTAATCATGAAATATAGATTTTATGACATGTGTAAATGCATTTATTAATGTGTCATTGGTTTATCACTAACATGTTGCGTAATTTCACATTTCACCCCCCGCAATTTCTTTTTTGGCCTGCGGAATCTATAATACATCAGTACATACAGTAAGTATAAACCCTTTATAAATAGCGCCCTGTTAGAAAGTCATACCTTCGGTCTGAAGTTGAGTGTAGGCAAGATATGTTCATGTTGTGCCCGTGGCGTCCCCCATGGGTGATACAGCTTGAAACACTCGTTGCAGAAATTGGCCCTGCAGTCAGCACAGCCTTTGGTGGCCTCCAGAGCTTGAGGAGGTTTACAAAATTGGCACATCACAGCCACATTGCCCAGACTCACTGTGTGTCTGTACCTAGAGGTGGTAATAAAAAGGTGGAAGAAAGGTAGCAAGGACAGGAAAACAAGAAAGATTGTTTTAGCTTTTAGGTATCTAGCTTGTTAAACTGTGATCATACTGTATGTGTTTTTATCAAGAGGGATGTGCCAATCAACAAACAACACAATTATATAAAATATATTATAAGACAAGAGGGCAAACTGAAGGTTATGCAAATTCTTAAAGTGAAAGGAAAAGAGGTTCAGTGTGTGAGACAAGCAGTACTGAATATGTGATATAGTGAACACAAAGCTACCAAACTGTGAAAACACTTTGTCAGCCGTAGTAGCTACAGTATGTGACAGTGCATGCTCTGCAGGATTCTTCGACACCTCAGCTGCTGCTGAATAATTACTTGGATTTACAATTGGCCCTGAACATCATTGACACTAAAGGACAATATCATTGTGGCATTTTTGTGCATACCCCTATATTTTTCTTTACATTAGTTTGCATATGTGCATGAGTGTGTGTTTGTTTATGTGGTAGCTACCGCTCTACTATACGCTCCAAAGTGAGGTTGCGCAGACAGTCACTAAGACCCTTCTCTCCCAGTTCCACATCTCGACCACAGGGGATGCAAGGGAACATCATCACCAGGGGTGGACCCTCTTTACGGCGTCGCCCTGGATATGTCCCGTATCCTGGTGACCGAGGCATGGATGGCGAAGGCGGATGGGGACCTAAAACCAAGAAAAAGTTGGAAATGACAAGAAATTACATTACTTTTCATACATAAACATTGAATATTGATCAATATCTCACAGTGAAATTAAGGGAAAAGTTTAACTAACACGTTATGGCATAGTTTTTATTTCTTCTTCAATGCATGCATGGAAAAATGCAATCCACAGCTCTCATTAGAAAAAAATGTTTTGCCAACACAAAATATGGATTAAATGTATACAGCAAAGGAAGAGTTCTTCCACACCTGATCGCAGTATGCGGTCAATGGGTCGCTGCTCAGCTTTAGGTGTAGGCCTGCGTGCCTGACGGGGTGAGCGGGTGTTGGGTGTGGAAGCTGGGGAGTTGGGCTCCGGCGGGAGCTCTGGAGGTGGGTAGCCATTTGCCACTAAGACCTCGGAGGCACACATGAGGCAGACGCTGTGCTGGCATGGCAGGACCACAGGCTGTTTGACTATGTCCTTGCACACAGAACAATGCAGCTCATGCTCCAGGCTCTTCATGTTAGACTGTCGAAGGCAAAGAAGTGAGGTGTTATGATCTGAACATGAGCATGTACCATAACAATTAAAACCAATTAATCACAAACACAATTAGCCTTTAAAGAGATTTAAATGCTAATTGCAAATCTGCAGGTAGGGTTGAGTATCATTTACACACATAAAACATTATGAATTTGACAAAGCCAGTTTTTGGTACCTGACAGTTGCCGATGGTCAATTGTGGCTGGTGCCATAAAAGCACTGCAGCCCTACTTGCAAGTGTACTACAGAGAATGGACAGTATTGAATCATTAAAAACACTGAACTGAGAGAGAGACCGAGCAAAGGCGAAAGATTTCCCAGACAGGCAGCATAGGGCATCATTCTTGCTAAATATGGATTAGGACTAGGCATTAATTATTCATCCACAGCACAGAGTGCAGCCTTTTACTTTCAGCATTGCATATGAACATGAGCTTTTTAGTCAGTAGCCACACAATATGTTTTTATGTCACTGAGATGCTTCTGTATTTTTCAGAGAGATGTTTATTACATGATTTTATTCAGGACTTTAAGAGACAAATGCGAATGAATACTGATTGCATAGGTCACAAATGACCAGGGGGCAACAGAATATACTGTGCAGTGTAAAGACACAGTATATTACACATACAAAGACAGCAGGAGTATTCATTTTAATCAATTTATATCACCACATAAAACAAAGTTTTATAATAGGTTTGTTCACTGTATACCTCACTGCTGAGCCAGCAGCTTCAGTGTATCAAACCAGAGACGTCAGACTGAAGTGTGAGTGAAAAGCTGCGTCTTTGGAGCCTCTCGAGCAGTTAGTGTGTCACTGTCCTGCTCAAGGACATGAATTTGACAGATAAGGACACACTGGGTATTGCAGGAACCTGTTACTGCCCGTCCCTCTAAGTACAAGGCTTCAAAGTGAAATGAGATGGTCAAAGAGCCTAATCAGTTCCAGAACCCATTAACGTCCTGGTACGGCTGATAATTACTCAGATGTTTTTCAGTCAGTATTTTTCATGGTAACACTATCATTTTGCCACTCATTATGACCTGCTTCCTGAATGTCCTTGACACACAACCTAAACTTACAACCAAAACTGTTGCAGGGCCAGCGGCAGTGTATTTACATCACTGACGCTATGAGTCAACTTCAAAACCAGGACAACAGAAACTGACTGACTGTGCTGCATAGGGGATTTAGGGATTTTGTCACTGTGATGTGACATGATGTGATATGGTGCAGCATCAGGACAATTTATCACAGCACACAATAAAGCACTTAAAGCGGTAGTGCATGTGGATGCACATAGAATAAGGATAATAACCATGGGATCACGCAGTAAATTCTTGACTGTTTACTTTATTCTGAGAACTGACACCAAGGTAAACAGCTGGAAGACCAGACCCACAAATACAAGACAATTTGAGGAACATCTTCCTAGTTGACGTATTAAATAATTAAGCCAGAGGCCCAGTTAACACATAATTAGGCTGCTGCAAGTACAACTCGCTACTAGACCCATACTGATCCGTTACACTGAAATAACAGGAGAATATAAAACAACCTACTTCCTCCCTCAGTCCACCTCAGTCTTTCTGTGTCATTCTCCAATGTCAACTCCGGCCTGCCTTTCTCTCCTCCTCCTGCAATTTAGCCTGTCGGAATTTCAGGCTATGCAGTTAGCATGCTGTATTAACTACCACAAATTGAGGACACAGCGGTATGCAGCTGAACTGGACTGCGTGCACTGCAAACGCTTAAGCCGGCTTGACGAAGGCGTAAACCCGGCGTTGCGACAGCGCATCCTTACCTTCACCTGGAATCTAGGCGCCATGACAGTAGACTACGTGTTTCCAGCACCCAGAGTGAGCTGTGCAGAGGGGAGGGGGATTGAGGCATTACATCTTGAGCGACGATCCCGAGATGCAACACACTCTGGAGTAAATTACTGTTGTGGTTGGTGAACATTATAAAAATGCTACAGGCTATTTCTGTAATTTGAACAAGTTGAGATATCCAGCCCACCAGTCAGTCCACCATGGTCTACTGTAACCATCTCTGCAAACTGGCTATGTGCTTTACTCCTGCAAGTACGGCCGATACATTAAGCATCATGTACACTTTTCTCCTCCCTTGCCTCAGCAGAAACTGAAGGTCCTGCATCCCGTCTCCATGGAAACGACCATCCAATGAGCCCAAAAAAGAAACGTGTCCTTTTAGTCTGTGCTGTTTTCATCTGATGATGTTTAAAACACCCTCGTGTCTAATCTAAAAAGAACACAATTGATTTTCTGTTCTGAATATTTCGGCTCGAGTGAGCTAAAATATTCCGATCGAGGATTTTAGGACCTCCATTAATGTGGGTTACAGCATCACGAAGAAATAACGAACCTTAGGATATTGATTTTTTTTACATCAAGCGTTGAAGACAGTCAGCATTTCATCTGCTACAAGCAATGTATTTCATTTTAACCCGAAATGCTTCATTCTGGATGCAGAAATTAAATTGGCCATTTTACAGAAACGCTCCAGTAGATGAAACGCTGAGACGTGTCACGCACACCGTGTACTCGGTCTTTCAGTTAAAATAACATGCAGACAAGCTCTCAGAATAAAATCTGCAGTCTGAATGTATATCCAGCAACAATTTAAAAAATACTCACACTGATACGAGCCAGAGCTTCCATCGCTGATGTGGCTGTTTTTAAATCCATCTCTGCCATTTTAACAAAATAGCTGCCCGATGTTCTCATCATCTGGATATAAAGGGTGATGTATCTAGGCCATAGGCCATATAGTACATATTAACAAATGAATATTTGCAACTTTAGCCCTGTAGCCCCAGATTTTTCCTTTTTGCCGTGTGGTAAATTCTTGGTTTTTATGCTTTTTCAAAAGACGCGTGATCTGGACATTTTTGTGCACACAAAACAAAACGCACGAAGTACTATAATCTTCCTAGTGTATACAAACACGAAGAAAACAATTTGTAGTTCATTACCATGTTTATATATATCCAGGGTGAATGCTATCAGATGCCTGTCGCTTTATTCCTCACCCAGACATCCCGCCCCCCACCCTTCCCATCCCGCACCGGATGCACACAGCAGGGTGAACGCTCGATGTTAGTGGAAGAGAAACGCGGTGTGGATTCTCTATTAGAAAGCAAATTTGTTTCTCTAATCAAGCCACGTTGTCTCCTTAAAGTTAGAGCAACATATTTTACAGTTCAGAGTAATCTACTGTATAGACTATGGAGAGTAAAGGTTTTCAGGATCCTCAGAAACTGACTACATGGTATCAACCATATGCACTTTTAGTAAAAGGTCGTGGGTTATTAATAAGAAACAATTTTATATTTTTAATTGTATGTATTATTGTTTTGGCAGTTCCCTTAAGATGTTTACACACCTGTCCAAAGGTAAAGCAGCCACACAGAAACCAATACCTGAAACAAGAAACCTTGCAATTAAAGGTATTTATCATATCTCTGCTGGCAACAGTTAAACACCAACACGTCTTCAAACGTGAGCTTTGAGTTGAATTATTTTAAGAATTACTGATAAAAGTCCACATGATAAAGAGAAAACATAAATGTACATAGACTGTATGCAGGCATGCTTTTTGCAGAAAATTAATGTTGTTGTTTTTTTGTTTTTTATCCTGTGAACATTAGTGGTTATAGAACATGTCATTTAGTTAAATAATATAAGGATAAACACAACCAGGCCACAGCAAACAGATAACAAGTATGTCACTGTGGGAAACAATGCATTAAGTGATCAACTCAGGCTACGTAACATACCATCTAGGAACTAATGGATGAAAGCACTGTGACCATGAAGTGCAAACATCTGTGAAATGCTCAGCTAAAACCTGTCTGAGGGTCTACACGTTGAAGCATGCAAAGAAAAGTCTGTGCTGGTTTGTTGGTGCAGTCAAGCTGCTGCTTGTGCACTTAGTGTACAATGGATTAGTTTGGCCCTGACACAGACAGATCTTTCTTAAGGAAACACAGCTAAAAAAGCATAATGTAAATGGTTCAAAACGTGCTGAAAAAGATATTTAACGTATGGATTCGGGTGTACTCTAAGGAATGAAGGTGGACCTGATTAGGCAAGATACACTACTCACAAAAAGTTAGGGATATTCGGCTTTCGGGTGAAATTTCAGGATGAACCTAAAATGCACTAT
>JAUMHL010000003.1:8188057-8236275 GCA_032362345.1 Sandelia bainsii | reverse complement strand
TGCATGCTTCTACTTAAATGCTCTACTTTCATGATATAATATCACTGTAGTGTGAACTTTTTACGTTTTCCATAAATGTCACCCGAAAGCCAAATATCCCTAACTTTTTGTGAGTAGTGTATGTGCTATAATCACAAGACTCCCAACAGCAGTCTGAGTATACAATTTTAGAAAAAAAGTACTGAAACTTTAACTAAAACAGTCATAAAGTAAACATCCTGCTTTAAAAAGTATGCTTAAGTAAAAGCACATTAAAGAATCAAAGTGTCAGATTGTAATACCAGATTTCCACCACAAGAGGGCCCACAATGCATTCACACCAAAGAGCCACGAACACATGTTGATGTATCTTGACTTTTTCTTTTTCTTAAAAAAACATTATCAAATTGTAGGAGAATGTGCTGAAATGTATATTGTTAGTTTACTTCAATGTATTAACAGTAGCTACTAAAGCAGTTCCTATACAAAGTAACACTATGGACAATAACACTGTAAACTGTAAACAGTGTTGAGTTTTGTGTAGTATTTCACTTTCTCATGGGAACATTAGTAAAAATATGAACAGTACTCTTTTTCCAGTTTAAGATAAATCCAGTGGTGAGTGCACGAGTCATCACTCATGTGGACAATAGACTTTGTTTAGTAATGTTATCTTGTCTGTGGTAAATTCTGCTGAATGACTTTGCTGCTGATTACATTAAGTCTGAGTTCTGTCGTTTTTGTTATCATTAGTCCAGAAGGCGCTTTTATTCTTTAAGATCCTCTAAATCCTGTTCATTATCTTTGTTCTTGAAGGTACTGCTGTTTAAGGCTGGATCACCAACCACGCAAAACAGGCAGCTGGGTATTCGGTTGTTTTCTTACTGATATTACAGCTTCGTTGTATTTATTATTGAAGTTTGTCCCACTAACGTAAAGTTTATTACCACTGTCGCCTGCGGTGTTACCGCCCATCACCGTCTGTTCAGGCGCAGAAGTCCACCGTCTGTATCACATAGCTGACTCACTCTCCGGGGCGGTGCCTGACTATAAAACTTTAGCTGCACTTCTGTCCCAACTCCTGCACATTCCCACCTCTCCTCTGCCGACCGCGTCCCAGCGCTGCACGGTAAGAACCAACGACGATGCTCTTTTCTGAGGATTTTCATATACACTGTACAGGGTGGTTGTGGAAGGAGGTGAAGCATGTAATGTCATTTTTTCTAAATTTGTGTAATTTCTTCTGCTCTTCGGTAGATAATCACTTTTAATTATAATTTTTTCTTTAAAATTAATGCATTTAGTTGTACTGACATGTTGAGATGAAGTTTTGTGTAGGGACATTACCCTGCTTAAGTATTTTAAGATTTAAAATTCCTACAGTAGACTAAAACAGCAAGCACATGTCAGATATGATTCTAATCTACACTTTTCTATGTCTTACTTCACTGAGAACCATCTTCGTTGTATTGTTAGGAAAAGTGGACAGTCTGTAGGTAGAGGGTGTGGCTGCACTGTGCTCTACAGTCTCCTCTGTCATTTGCTGAATCAATTTCCACCACTTTGGGCCTTGGCACATTCTTTCCTCATGAGGTTTTTCCATTCCCTCTTACACAAGTAACTCACAACCCCTGTTTTACCACCCACTTCTCCTTTTTAACTATTGCAACTCTACAGCACCAGGGAGCAGTGTGTTTACAGTATGCTGTGTTTTTATTATATCCATGTGTGCGAAGCTATTCCAGTTGTCTATTTCTAACAATTTAGCAGAGCTTTCATTAGACATGAGTATTACTCATCATTGATGAGGGCGTTTGAGGTCAGTGTTGCTTCCTCTTCACTACAAAGCCTCTTGTGCAGGACTGAGTCTATATTATACTAATAGTGATGATATTCAACAATTTCTGCTCTATTTGTACTTTATTTCTCCCTCTAGACACCTTAAGCAACCATGCCTTCAGAACTGGAAAATGCCATGGAGTCTCTCATCAAGGTGTTCCACCGTTACGCCTCCGAGGACAGACAGAAGAACACGCTCAGCCGGCATGAGCTGAGAAACTTGATGAATAATGAGTTGTCTAACTTCCTTAAGGTGAGAAGAGAACAACGTGTGAAGTGCATGATTAGAGTGTGCTGCTTTTAAACACAGCTGTTCATTATTATATCACTCATAACCAAAAGTTTTCTTGTTGACGCCCACCTACAGTCTCAGAAGGACCCTGCTGCTGTAGACAAGATCATGAAGGACCTGGACACCAACGGAGATGGTCAAGTGGACTTTGAGGAGTTTGTTTCTCTGGTTGTTGGACTCTCCATTGCCTGTGAGCAGTGCTATCAGATGCACATGAAGAAGATGGGAAAGAAGTAAAAGACCACAGTGGAAGAGAGCAGAAGAAACTAAAATGCATTTCGTTTTTGTAAAGATTGTTTTTGCCCATTAAATACACTTAAGAATGTCAAACTTGTTTTGTTTAGTGGTCATTGTGTGTTGCAAATATCACACATTATCTCTGATTTTAATGTGAAACAATCTGTGCCTTTCTGAATTTTAATAAATGAGTGTTTCACTTGTGTAAACATTTCAAAAACCAAGCCCCATACCATAGCTTTTTTGTTAACTGCATGCCCTTATAAAGCTTGTGAGGTCACAATATTCTTATCTCTAGGCAGATGTACCTGTAATAATAGGTGTGATCATGTTAACTCCCAACTGCTTTTTTAGCTTTCCTGAGTGTGAAAGTGCAACTGAAGCTCTCCCTCGCTGTTAGATAAATCTCTGCTTATCGCCGCTCTGAGGAATCTGCAGAATGTTCTAGTCATGAACACACCCCTCTGTGAAGCATAATCACTTATCTGATGTAACTGAGGCAACTTTCTATATTTCAGCACTTACATGAACAGATAAATCAGACGATAGGGTGAAGTGAATAAAGTTTGTTGCAGTCTAGCCATTTTTATTTAATAAAACAAGACAGGACAGGGCAAACTGAAGAAAACTGAAGGGCTTGAGTCACAGGGCAGGGCACGTCAGCACACCACTGTTTTTCCACGAAATTCTTTTCATTGTGTTTCATGGCTGGTGAAAACACCACAGAGACTAAATAACTCTGAACTTAAGATGAAGTCTCCCAGGAGCACTTTTTCTCAGGCTGTGTGCTGGCACTGATGAGCTCCGCTAATTAAACACTTTAATCATCAATGTGAAGCATATAATTCTTAGTTCTGGGGTGGCAAGTAGCTCAGTGGGTTGTCTACAAACCACAGAGTGAGTGGTTTGACTCCCAGTACCTCCAGGCTACATGTTGAGGCATCCTTGGACAAGACACCAAAACCTCACTGTGGCGCCGTCATCTACTGCAGCTGTCCAAACAACCATTCTTGATCCAAGGAGATCAATAAAGTCTGTCATTATCATTCAGATTTAGGCCTCAGGTTGTGGTGATAGTCTGTCAATCCCAGTAATGTTCAAGGAACTTTTACTGACTAAGGAAAGCCTCCCTGGAAGACTAAGCTGAGGGCGTAAAGAATATCAATGATCACCATGTACACACCTCCTTGGGTGGGGCCTAAATATGGGGCCTACCAATGTTCATGGTTACACGCAAACACTCCAGTTGCTAGGTTACAGAGCTGTGTGTGTGTGTGTGTGTGTTGTTAGAGTTTACTCAACCACCACACCCGTGTGACCCACTGCTGAGTTTAGAGCCGGGAATTCCTACTTTGCTGATAGTTTTCTCAACATCCCTTTTGTGTAGTTGATCTATTTTCCGGTAAAAGGATCTAACAAGGCATTCATCAACATGCTGTATGTTTACTACGCATCCCAAAACAATACAACATAACCTGTGAGGATGAAGCAAGAGACCAGACCCATGAACAGGCCAAATCTTGTTCCCCTTGTAACAAAACGTACGAACACTGAGATCATAATTTATGTCACTACATTTATCAGCTGGAATAACCCTGCCTGCTCTCACAGTTTTATTGTTTCTGGTCATTCTTGGAGAAGGTGTGTAGTAGTGTGAGTTCAAAGATTAACAAACATTCACCAATTCACACTCCAACGCCACAGCTTTCTTGGACACAGAACATCTCTTCTCTGTGGACACTAACCAGTTAAACAATAACACCAATGTTGTGAACATGCCAACCCTGAACATCCGTTTTGAAACTCTTTCCATGGGAAATGACATCAAACTGTTCCATCATGTTACAGCGGATGATTTTCTACTGACAGTGACTGAATAAGTTTTTGTTGCTTCACTTTCAGGATTCTGGCTCAGACACACTGTTAAGGTTTAATAGGAAACTTGGACAGAGCTAAACCAGTGTTAATGTTATTAGCAACTTTTCGTGTTATGACAAGTCATTATTATATTATTATCTGTTGTAGGACAAACCTGTAAAGAAGACAGAAGCTTTTAGGAGTTTCAGCTCTTTGAAGGAAGTATACATTCTTCTAAAGTAAAGTAGTAACAAGTTAATTAAAGTAAAGTAAATTACAGACCGAAACAATTGTGCCCTGACCAAATATGAGAGACAGGAAAAGATCTTTGATATCTAACTCTAAAGTTACACTACAGACCACACACACATCGAAATAAACATACACACAGAGTTGCCACAGTGCAGAGTTTTTTGTTTTTTTTCTTGGTCTCTGATTTCTGGTCTCTGCAGTATGACTCACGGGCTTCAGAGACATGAATGTGAGTCACAGCCTACACCACAAAATTGCAAGGAAGAGTGGACCCACTCAAGACCATAACAACCAACACTCAGTGAGTCACTGTGCCCAACGTTTTCATTTTAGAGTCATGTGCATTTCACACAATTTGCACTAAGGAAAAAGGCAACTAGATGCCTAAATTAGTTGGCATAATATACAATTGAATTGCCTCCCGATACTTCAGCGGATAGAAAACAAAAATCCACATTAAATCGAAAACATACAACTGCTGTTTTAGTCTCTGATTTTCTCAATAATGACATCGCAACGAACAGTGGTGGAAACTAACTGAACACATTTACTCAAGCAATTACTCAAGTATGCTTAAGTACTTCTGCTTCATCACATTTCAAATGGAAACCGTGAAACTTTTTTTCTCACTGGTTACTAGTTATATCCATATTATAATTTTGCATTCAAAAATATAGGTAAGTTTTTGTGAGGCAAATCCTAAGAAGAGTCTACTTGGGGCTGCTTGTCTCAGTTTTCGGATGTTACTGCTTTGGTGGCAACAAACAAAGAAACATTTTTCTCTACGTTGGTCAAATGGTTTCACTTAAATTTTTGAGGTCGAAAGAGGTAACATTATTCCATGTTTAACAAAAACAAAGACTAGAGAAAAGTGCAAAAAACTATGTGCAGAAGAACTTTAATTACTTTCCTCTCCCACTAATCATCTCATGGCCTCTCAGATTTTTTTCCTGCATTGGGAACCACTGGTATGTAGTATAGTGAAACTTTCTGCACCTTCACCAGCTGCATCATTCATATGCTACTTGTGCAGTGATGCATTATTATTAACTATCTGATAACCAACCATATGATAGTGTATCATTCAGAGGGGCAAAGTTCTTCATGTTATGAGTGATGTTTTAAATACTGTGTCTTGATTATACTTCATTACTACTTCCTACTTAGGTAGGACTTTAATGCAGAACCTTTATTTGTAATAGAGTATTTCTATTCCATTAGTATTTTCACTCAAGTAAAGCTTTTGAGTACTTCAAGAGTGAAGTACATTTAGTCTTTATCTTTAGAAAAGCCTGAAAAATATCTAAATATATTTGGGATTTGTTGCACAGAGATACTGCATATGACAAGCATGCAGTGATGGAGGAAATATAAAGTAGACCTTTTACTTAGGTAAAAGTGGTAGCAGTACACTGTAGGAAGCCCTGCATTCAAAATGTTACTAAAGTAGAGTACAAGTACCTAAAGTACTCATTATGCTAAATGTCTCATGTAAGTACTGTTCTTGAGTAAATGTACTTACTTAGTTACTTCTCACCACTGCAAACATGTAAACTCAAACACAAAGGTTCAGGTGGGATTATGATTTAAAGAGCATGTGCAAAAATTAAATGAAAAGTTATTTACAAAAGTTTTGAATGAACTATTTTTTATTTTCTTGAAAAAGCAACAGCAATTGTATCGTGACCCCACCATCAAGAGTAAACAAACAAAAAGTATACTGTAAGTAAAAGTAGCACAAAGAGGAAGACAGAGAAAAGAGATGGATTAACAAAAGCAGTATCTAAAAGGAGCAGCTGTATGTGACTACATCATTACAAAGGTTAATTCAGTTCACATAGTAATTAACTATTCACACAGTAAAAAAAAGCTTTTTTGAGACTGTTACATGACTACGTTTAATTATAGTGTAGTCGCAACAAGCACGAACTAGTACAAAACATCCAATTTTTGCTTTGAAAGGGACAGCCTTAAAACACACTGCTATTATTATAAATATGACATACTGACTGCAGTAGTTTTTATGATAAATATGGCAAATTTTAGTTTAGTAGTTTGGATGCACTATACTTGCCAGATTGTAAAATATTGTAAATCAGACTAAATCCAGTGTTTCTTAGTAGTAACAGGACGCGGAGGGAGAAGTAGGAGTGGTTGAAGATGAAAGGAGCATTATGGAGGGAGGAATAAAGGGTGTGGTGTATGTCTTATAAAGCATCCTCTGCTTTCTCACCACAGCCCTTCGAAGACTGACATTCACTCTCTAATCTCCTCAAATCTGGTGAGTAGAAATTGTTTTTTGTTGTTTTGTTTTGTTACGTTTTATTTTGTTTAATTGACATGAAAAATGAAGGAAATTATTTTCTAGAGGAAATGTTTTTGTTCCGTGTCATTTTTGGGATGTTTGTGTGATTTTTGTGAACTACATGAAAGGCACAAGTATTTATAAACTAGTACTGATAACAATGAATTAACTGTGAATTTTCTTCAAAACTTGTGAAAGTTTGTGAAACTTTGCTAACTTTGTTCGTGTCGATGTTTGACTAACTTTAACCTTTTATGTCCTTTTACTGAGTCATTGCACACTCAGATTTTAGCACCGACTTGTACTTCTTACTTTTTATGGCAACCAAATGAAATATCTGAGCAGTGATATGGTACATGTTTCGCATTCTCTTCCTCCACATTCCCATCTGTTTACAAACCCTCTGATGCCACAGTTTCCTTAGTCTACCACACCCCAGAGAGGCAGCAGCACCGTGTGAGTCAGAATGCCACCCGAACAAACTCTCTAGGGTTTATGGAGACAAAAACACTCTTCAGATATAGAGTGTAAAGAGAACGGACATCCGATAACACTACTGCAAATTAGTTGAACTGAATTGCCAAGAGAGATTAAACTGTTTCCATAACAATATCCTACGTGATTCGGCAGGCAGCTGGAGACCAATGACGGAGGTTTATTTTTATCCAGCTCCATGGAAAACCTAGAGAAAAACACAGGCAGAGAGAAAAACAATTATATCAGCCACTGCTTGGTGCTTAAAAGTAGTATGCAATAACACAAACACACACATATATAAAAACACATATACATACATATACAGTATATACACGCAGAACATAACAACTGACCTCCAACAGTGGCACAATAGTGGAGCAGACATAAAACTAAAATACTTTTACCAAACACTGCCCACACTCCTCTCCCTTTCCTTCCCCTGCAACCACTCCCTCAAGTTGCGGGTGTAAAGGATGTACTTTGTTAGCTTTTCAATTTTGACCACAACACCACATGATACGTTATAATGTGCATCGCTGGAAGTTAACAGCCTTCAATCTGGCCTCTAGATGGAGTCAAAGCAGCTTTAAATGATAGTAGCTTCTCTACTATGTCATCTGAGGTTATACAACAAACATATCCTGTGAATGCATTAACACAGAAAACAGGGAAGTAATGAAAACCACCACGTGTCACGTCTTAACTCTTATTCTTCTGCTCTCTTAAAACAGCTTTCATCATGTCTAACATCCAGCAGGCCATGACCCTCCTCATCACTACCTTTGATAAATACTCTAGCAAGGAGGGGGACCGTCACACCCTGAGTAAGGCAGAGCTGAAAGACCTGCTTGAGAATGAATTTGGGCAGATGTTGATGGTGAGTTTCCTCTTTCCTGTTTCTGTCTCAGTCACACAAACCCAAAAGAGTCAATGGATAAAACCTGTCTGCTTGTAGAGATTTTGAGAACTAGACTAAACTAAATGACCAACACTCTTCACCTGCAGAAAGCCAATGATAAGGCAGCACTAGATCGCATCTTCGGTGACCTGGACAGAAACAAGGACAACAGTGTTGACTTCAATGAGTTTGTCACCCTGGTCTGCTGCCTCACTCAGATGTGCCATGAGTACTTCATCAGCAAGCACTAGGGATCCAAGCGCCATCTTGGGGCCAGCAGGGAAAGCTGCCTTTCTGTGAAGCAGAAATGTCTCTTGACCGCTGTTCTGATGAAGGAATATTTACCACTAGTTAAAGGCACTAACACAAAAAATAACCATTGAGTAACAAAAAATATATTGTAATGCAAAATTAAATAAACTTTTTTTTCTTTGAAACACTTGAAGTGTGCACTGTGTGTTACTGCATGAACCGGGGAATGAAATTGGACAGTTGCTCAGACATGTTTATACACTGTTAGCAGTTTGTTTTGTTGACACTAGACATTATACCTTAAATCTTAAAGCTAAGTTCACAAAAGGAACAACACAACTGCAGGTTGTGACAAGAAGGATGTCATTAATGTTGGTTGTATCAAAGAAGTAACAGAGCGCGCACCCCAAAGCACTCCATGTAAAGTAAAAAAAAACAATACAATCTTCCTGAAATTCTTTGAAATTTTAAATTCACACTGTAAAAAACGAAAAAGAACATTAAAAATTACAACATAAAAACAAGCAAAGTTTTAAATTATGTCATTAAAAGTTTAGGCTTTGAGTTTATCCAACATCACATTTTTTCTGTTAAGCTAACGTATTCCAAGTTAGAGTAACAATTCAAATATTTTACCTCTTTCTCCTTACTCAAATATAAAAGTAACTTAAATCTTTGTGTTGTGTCCACTTATAAACTCTTGTTCACAGATTAACTAGGATTTCTTTATTAAGATACAGTATTATAAATAATTATGGCAACCTCATAAACCGATGTAAACAGAACCTCACTGTCTTTCTTTACCAGAATGATCCTTTAAGATTCTTAATTGTTAAGAATGAATAGTGCGGGGATGTGTCTCAAGTGCAAACTTTTCTTTATCATGGTTTTTATTGTTTTCATTTTGATCCTATATGCTCCTATAAGGCACATGTATAAACTGAATGGCTGTCATTGTGCTATTTTTTTTCATATTAGAAAAAGAAAATTTAAATGTTAAAATAGTATTTTAACATTGATGAAAAGCATGCTGGGAAGCATATGCAAATAAGCAAACATAATTTCTAACAACTTAGTTTGTTGAATTAATTAATGAATCCATTTGACATTTAGTCAAGTAATCACTTCACATTCTGAAAGTCTTATGTTGTCTAATTATAATGTGTTAAAAATGAATGTTTATTAAATATTGATAATTACTTTTTGTTTTCTCCTCTTCAAGCAACTTTTTAATCAAAGTACGCCATTCTTCAACAATGTCTGAAACAACCCATTTTACTCAGATTTTCAGAGAGAAATGCACTATAACCAGCATGTACAACATTTTCACCCTTCCTCCCTTAAATAAGGGCCGGAGTTGACACCTGTTTTTTTCACAGAATAAATTATCTCGCTAATTGAACTCTACACTGCTATTATTTTGAACAATGGCTGACTGAATCATTTCAATTAATGATTCAATAACAGAGAATCAGCAGCATGCATGTCATGACTGTTGGGTCTGTTGGTTTTCTATGACACTACTACACCTAGTAGTAAATAATTTGCCATGTAGAAATATAATTTCTACCAAAAACAGAGAATGATCAGGTTAGTGATGTCAACTGTATATTCTAATGATAGAATAAAGAATTCACACAGGTTAACTGAACTTTCTCTGTTGTCTAACTTATCAAGATTTAATATATAAATTTTTTTTAGTAAGTAAAGAAATCCATCCGTACTAAGTTCAGCAACCTTTTGGTTTATTACCAGTAAACTGATGGTGGATAATGATGCTAATGTTGGCAAATGTTAGATGTTGTTGTATAATCATAATAATTTGCCATTTAGTCAGATTGCTGACTTTAACACTCAACTTCTGCAACTATTGTGTCACATTTCAACATTTACCATTATCCTGTCATTGTAACCTGTGGCCACTTTGAATGGTGTTTTTTTTTTTTTTGTATTGCCGTGCATGGTTTTATGTGTGAGGCTTTGCTGCCAGTGCCACGCTTCCCTTGCACAGTTTACAGATATGCCAGTTACTATAAGCATGTTTAAATTATATATGAAGTATGGGACTGAGTAATGTGAATACACGGATTAGTCACAACATTAAGACAGACACCTGGAGGAGTTTCTCAGTTCAGATTATGTCATCTGGAGGAATTCTGGAGAAGCAGGTGGTTCGGCAGCAGCAGGTTTTTCGGCTGAAAACAGAAATATAGTTTTACATACAAAGGTCAGAGGAACTTCATAACTAAACTAGAACAATATGAAGCAAGTTGAAAATTGGTGAAGTCACCCTTTAACAAACAATATGTAACCTAAAAGTACTGAGCATTGAAAACATGAGACCAGACTTCCGATAACGCCTCCAGGAGGAGGTCACGTTGTGGGCCCGTGTCTTGTGACGCGGGCGAGGGGCGGGTTATCAACAACAGAGTCGGTCTGTGCGGCGGGGACAGAGCTCGAGTGTTGTTTTGAATTTGCTAGTATACACCCTCTGGAGGGGGGGTAGGGCTTGTGGATAAGATGGCGGATGTAGAAGGCGATGACACTCGGGCGACTCTACCTTCAGCATCCCGTAATGGTCCGGTTGTGTGTCCGGCGGTGGGCACCTCGGGTCAGAACACAATTATGGTATCGTCGGGTCCGCGGATAGTGAGGATCGTCAAGTCGGAGTCCGGCTACGGCTTTAATGTTCGTGGTCA
This sequence comes from Sandelia bainsii, assembly GCA_032362345.1. Lineage (NCBI taxonomy): Eukaryota > Metazoa > Chordata > Actinopteri > Anabantiformes > Anabantidae > Sandelia > Sandelia bainsii. Next base: position 8,225,188 of record JAUMHL010000003.1, on the reverse strand, counting down.
AGTCAGCGAAGGAGGACAGCTCCGGAGCATCAACGGCGAACTGTACGCTCCTCTTCAGCATGTCAGCGCTGTTTTGCCCGGGGGTGCGGCGGATCGAGCTGGGATAGTAAAGGGTGACAGGATCCTGGAAGTGTAAGTCAGCTTCTGTCCGTCCAGTGAAGCCAGAGTTACCAAGTGAGGCTAGCTATCGAGTTTAGCCCGTGTGGATCCAGCTTCCAGCATGTGTTAACATTAGCTATCTTCGAGTTGTAACGTACGTCACTTGTGTGTTATGACAACAAAAGTAGTCGTTTAACTGATTAATTTGTTATTTATGAAGTTTAAGGCCATTTGTACTTAGCTAATTAAACAGTTTGGACGGTAGCTTCACCAAGCTAACGCTGCTGACTAGCTAACCAGCTTACATAAGTTGAACAGCCTGTGCATGTTGATTAGCTTTAGCTAGCTAGCGTGACAGGTAGCTAACGTCTTGTTCGGCTAGCCCTTGGTGCAGTGACTGCTTCAGCATGGTAGTTGCAAGGAAGGAATTTAAATGACAGCCTTGTTGACATTGCCTTGTATACAAGAGTGGGGATGTGCATTTTGACCCTGCCCGAAGATAGAGTCTGACAATGTTGTCACTCAAATTAAACATCATATAGTGAGATGTGAAAGCTTCCTGTCTGGAGAAAGCTTGAAAGAGGAGCTAGATGAGCTTGAACATTCGTGCTGTTTACACGGGACAGTGTATGTGCTGTTTATTGTTTTCGTCCTTTATCAATACCGGTGTCCTTGAGTGGTTCAATATATTTGACCAGATCCTGGAGACAAACTGTAGAAGTGTTTTTTGTTTGGCCAGACTGTTTTTTGTTGTTGATGGCAAGTGAACTGTCACTCATTCTCTAGAGGAGATGTTGATAAAATTAACATAATTACAGGTGAATAACAGTCGATTTAAATAGAAAGAATGTCCCCTCAGAGTCTAATTCAATCCATAATTAATAATTATAAACACGTTGATTTACATTGCTGTAGTGTAGTGTAGTGCAGTGTGTAGGAATGTAAGTCTGATAAGGAATATGAATCATCCTGTCTTGGGTTAAGAGATAGTGAAAGAAATGTTTAATTTGACGGTTACTAAAAGAACAAAGTGAACTGTAACAGTGCAAGTCTAGTAAAATTAGATATTCTCAAAAGTATATTTCTGTACAAACTGTATATTTAAGTCAGTCTTTGCAAATATGGTGCTGTGAAAAAGTATGATTTTTTTTGTCACACTTAAATTATACCAAATGCAGTTTTTAAATGATGATTTCATTCATTAAAGAAAAATAGCTGGTCAAACCTGCCTGGCCCTATGTGAAAAAGTAATTGCCCCCTAAACCTAATAACTGGTTGTGCCACCCTTGGCGGCAACAACTGCAATCAAGTGTTTGCAATAACTGCCAGTGAGTCTTTCACATTGCATTTGAGTCCAGCCTTTGACTTGGCCACTACAAAACCTTAATTTTATTTATTTATTGTTTGAGTCATTCAGAGGTGGATTTGCTGGTATGTTTTGGATCATTGTCCTGACGCATAACCCAAGTGCGTTTGAGCTTGAGGTCACAAACTGATGGTTGGATGTTCTCCTTCAGGATTTTCTCGTAGAGAGCAGATTTCATGGTTCCATCAATCACAGCAAGTCGTCCAGGTCCTGAAGCTGCAAAGCAGCCACAGACCATCACACTACCACCCCCTTGTTTGACTGTTAGTATGATGTTTTTTTTATGAAATGCTGTGTTAGTTTTACACCAGATGTAATGGAACACACACTTTCCAAAAAGTTCAACTTCTGTCTCATCAGTCCACAGAATATTTGCTCAAAAGTCTTGGGATAATCAAGATGTTTTTTGGCAAATATGAGGCGAATCTTTGTGTTCTTTTTGGTCAGCAGTGACTTTCACCTTGAAATTCTCTCATTTTTAATTGTCTCTTTCTTATTGTTGAATCTTGAACATCACTAAATATATGAAATCATTATTTAAAAAATTGCTTTATGTAGTTATCTTTGTGTAATATTAAAATTTGTTTGATCTGAATCATGTAAGTATGACAAATATGTACCAAAAAAAATCAGGAAGGGGGAAACATCTTTTCACAGCACTGTATTATACTCTCTGCCTCCATGATTGCATACTATCAGTAACTCATTAATCATGGACGTAAACTTTGACCCTAATAAGGAGTAAATGGACGGGATGTGCTATTACTACAGTTATACATGTTTCTGTGAAGTCTGTGTGTATTTATGGCCTAACATAAGCTCTAAAGTTTGGGCTGTGAAAGCATGTTTGTGTAATACGACAAGTTTACTATTGGCTCGACTTCATATAAAGGAGAAGGGAAACAAAAAACAAGGAACTCTAGACCTACTGTGACTTGCTGATTTATCAAAAGTGTTTTACCCAACCTGTGTTTTCTCCATTATAGCTGCTAAATCTCCCTGTGGTCATATGACAGGAGCAGTACTTCTCATGTGACTTATTTAACTAGCTTGACCATTTCACAAAAACCCATAACTATCATCTTGTAAACTATGTCATATATCAATATTTTACTAAAGTTTCATGAACCAGAAAAGTGAAATGGAACAATCACTTGCCTTTAGATTTACATTATTTTGAAAGATTCAATAAAATATTCAAATATTTATTCAGTAAAAATACCCAGTATCTTTCAGCCAAAACTTGCTTACACATTTCTATTTGATATTCATATTTTTTTTTATTTATTTTTTTACAGTTGATACACCAGATACCAGTTTAATAACAGCTCACTTTGTGATCTTTTAGAGACGAGATCTTTAATCACAACATATTTACTAATTTAATTGATAATGAAAATAACAAATTCCCTACTTTAGTGTTAATGTTATTTAATTTGTATCGTAGGCTAATTCACATTGTACCAGTCCCTTTGTTGCTGAGACACATTTCTGGCACTGCTGTATTTCTGTTTTGTCTAACAAGAGGATAATGGGATCACAGTTATGTTGATACCATAACATCTCCCTTTTAGTTTAATCTTTTTGGTCACCTCATACCACCAGGAATGCTTTTAAGTGAACATAAAGTCCCACAATACAGGTAGACCAGTTTTCATAATCTCTTATTGTTTACTTTATATTTTCACTGCTTATCTTTTATTCTATAGTTATACCTTTATGAGCTCTAATGGAGACATGACACATTGCACAGACCTACTGAATGCTCACACTCTTGCTTGTTTCTTTCATGTCCTGCTGTTTTTCATAGGAAGATTAGCAGAGACACCTGATGCTGTTGCCATCTGGCCTCAGCCAAGCCAAGAAAGGAGGTGTCTCAGCACCAAAGGAAAATGAGACATAAGAGCCGACCTGGTTACTCAGCACTCCCAACAATGTCTTTGTCCATAAAGGACAAAATATGCTGATATATCGCACATTATAATAGAACTATGTACAGGAAGCATATTTATAGTATTATTAAAATATACACTCCATATTGGAGTTTGGTGTGCCATTATTGTTATTTTTAGAAACACGCAATCATTACCTTATTAATTATTTAAACCCTATTTATTAAGCCATAAAATGTTGTGTTTCTGTTACTAGTTGTATTCATTCAGTTATGGCAGGCTGACGTCTGTGCCACAGTCTAGCCTCAGTTTACCTTATGTAAACTGATTACTCATATGACTTTAAATGCAGTGAAAAGAGAGCACTCATATCAGGTCTGTATTTGACCTCTGTTGGGTTATTGAAATCTATTTGTGGAGAGAAATAGTTCTGTTCATCCTCTCTTAATATTTTCACTTTTTATCTAGTTAAGCGCTATGCTACACACACATTACTAGGATGGCAAATGATAAGAAGGGAGTCAAATCTCCTGTCATTTTGAAACTGAAATTATTGATCGTGTGAAAAACAGTCGAGGAAATTTTTTGTTTACTTTTTTCCTTTCCCTCTCTCCTTTTCCTTCAACTTTCTCTTGCTGTCATTTTTCTTACAGTAATGGAGTGAGCGTGGAAGGTGCCACCCACAAGCAAGTAGTGGACCTGATCCGTGCAGGGGAAAAAGAGCTGGTTCTGACTGTGCTATCTGTTCCACCCCAAGAGGCTGATGGATTAGAAGGAGGGGAGGAAGTTCAACCCAACTACGACTACAGTGACAAGCAGGCTGTGCCCATTTCCATTCCCACATACAAACACGTAGAGCAGCACTCCGAGAGGTTTGTGGTGAGTGCAGATTGGACATGTTACCTTTTTCTTTCCTCTAAACAGCCTCTTGTTACTACTTAGTTTTTACTTTTTCCATCTTCCCTAATGCTGTTCTGTTCTTATTTCAATGGCCGTAGGTGTACAATGTGTACATGTCAGGTAGACAGCTGTGCTCAAAGCGCTACCGGGAGTTTGCCATCCTCCACCAGAACCTTAAGAGGGAGTTTTCCAATTTCAACTTCCCAAAGCTTCCCGGGAAATGGCCCTTCTCCCTGTCTGAACAGCAGCTGGATGCTCGCCGTAGAGGCTTGGAGGAATATCTTGAGCGAGGTAGGCTGCATTCGAAAGGTCACTAGTATATAAGCACAATAGTGTGTTTTCAAAGTCTGACAGCTGTTCAAGCTGTTTAGATCGTTCAAGGTACATATTAGCCATAAGTACCTAAAAAAATGAACTTATTTATTTGATTTACTTTGACTTGCCTCTTTCTCTCCATCCACCTACATCTCTGTATTTGTAGTTTGCTCTGTGCGGGTTATTGGGGAGAGTGACATCATGCAGGAGTTTCTGTCTGAATCAGATGAGGTATGCACATAATTTATTCTTCTGATATTCACTGTATTTGACATATCTGTTTCTGTTTTTAATTCTAAACCTTAAAAAGTTGTATGTTTGTGTGGGGAAAGTTTTCTGCAAATCTTTGTAATGTGGTAATCCAGCAAATCTGCACAGCTCACATCACTGGAGAATGTTGTTTATTATGCTATTTCATGTGCTTTTCCCAGTTAGACAAAACGTAGTATTTAATTTTAGAAATTCTGTGGTATGAGAGATGTACCTTGATAGCCAATATCTGAAACTGAGCCTATTCAAGAAAATGTTGACAAATTATATAATATATGAATGCATTTATTTGACCTGCTGCTGTTTGAACCACACTTGTAGCAGTTAGGTTTGATTGCTTGAAAGTTGCTGGCTGCCAGTCATGGCTGACAGTCTGATAGTTAATTGCGTTGCTTTCCTAGTGTTTTGAGAAATCACAGCAGCGAAGCAAATTGAGTGCCACTGATTTAATTCTGTACTTAAAGAAACACAGTTGATTGGATTATGGCCTCTTACTAGGGCTGAAACAGTTTGTAAAGTAGCTCAAACAACTCGATTACTAAAAATCCTTGAGGCAAATTCTTTTTATCAAAGCTTTGTTTAAATATATATATTCCTGAGCTGTTGTTAAACATTTTAGAAAATGTTTTCTTCAGAGCTCAGAATGTAATATGGCCCTTGAATGTAGGAATGTTTAGTTTTGACAGTATATTGACAATATTACTTTCTGCAATTTAAGCAATAAAATATAGATTTTATTAAAAAAGAAAACAAATTAGTTGTTCATTTTAAGAGACATATTTTCTGTTTTGTATATTTGCTGCTGCTGTTTAACAAAGCAAAAATATTTCTCATCAGATTACTCGATTAATTAGTGGAATAATCGATACAATAGCTACAGCCCTACCTCTTACAGATGTGGTGGTAGCTGTGGTTTCAAGATGTTTTTTCACACACACTCTTGTTAAACTTCACAACTTAATGCAGCTATACAGCTTTTCTCATTATGTTTTGCTTCGCTTCACAGAACTACAATGGAGTGACAGATGTAGAACTGCGGATAGCAGTGCCAGACAAGACCACCATCTCTGTCAGAGTCCGCAAGAACAGTACCACAGACCAGGTGTACCAGGTGTGACCACATGATATCTGCAGATTCAAACAAGCAGCAGTATTGTTGTTGTTTAAAAGTCTGAACTAGGCTTTGCATTCGGTTCTTTGCTTGAATTGTGACATTAGGGATTGCAAAGTCAACTCATGTCTGCACGTAAATGCATGACAGTCTTTTCTGTATGTTTTGAATCAACATTTATGCTGGGAGAAAATCTCTTGAGACAGCCTTTATGAAACACATGTTATGTTTCAGTAAAGATTGTCAGATAACACACATTAACACACTTTACATTACTGACTCTAAATCTTTTCCTGTAGGCGTTAGTGACGAAGGTTGGAATGGACAGTATTATGGCGAGCTACTTTGCCCTTTTTGAAGTTATCAACCACTCCTTTGGTAAGAGCTGTTTATGTTTAAATGTTTCACAGGGAAACTTTATAGAGCATTTTCACATACATTCGTGCTTAATTTAAAAGCCTGGGGGGACATCATTGCATGACTACTAGTTTTCTGAATAAAGATTTCATCGTCCCACTGGTGAGTTAAATTTATTAGACCTCAGGTTTGGGACAACAATGACAGGCTATTTGGTATGGGGTAGAATTTATTATTTTTATTGACTTATAGATGGCACCCCTACTCTTCACTTCTTGCCTACCCATCCTTCTCTTTCTTTCAATTTTTGTTGCAGTACGGAAGCTGGTGCCTAATGAGTTTCCCCACAAGCTTTATGTGCAGAACTACACATCAGCAGTGCCAGGGACATGCTTGGCGCTCCGCAAATGGTTGTTCAGCTTTCAGGAGGAAGAGTTGCTCAGAGACAACCCACTGGCACTCCACTACTGCTTTCACCAGGTAATAATAGTTAAATCCAACTTATTATAGATTTAAGGGAACTTGGCACAAAATGTGGTCTTCTGGGTTTTTCTTGGTCATGGATAATTTCTGCCATAATCATGGAAATTTAGTGTAATCCTCTGTTTTTCTTCTCTGAACCTCATCCACAATTTTTTTTATAATATAAAGTGTGATCCAGTTTGTTTGCATTGCCCTCCATGCAAATGAACTACAAATGGCCATAATGGCAGAATCAGCCTACAGCCTGTCCTCTGCCTAATAAAGGTCACTACTTGAAGCATCACAACCATGTGAGGTTTAGCAGTGACCCAATAAAGTCAGGTCTGCTGCTTTCAGTCTCTTCTAAAACAAAATTTGCTATGACAAACAGAGACATACCAAGTAACAAGACCAGCATTCCTTTGATAGCCGACTAATAGGGAACGTGAGCTGTAATGAGATCGTTGTGAGACGGGTTAGTTTTACACTACCGATGATGTGTTGTTGCAGTAGTAATTCCTGTGTGTGTCAGCAGTTACTAGCAGTTTACAGCAGCTACACTAAGTGGAAAATTAAGTATCTAACAGTGGAAAATTAAGTATCTGGTACCAAAAGTGAGCAGAGTAGAATCAAACCAACTTGAGCACCATACGGTGCAAGAACACGAATACATTGGGTTTTTAGAGCTGAAAACATCTGTCTGCTGTGATGGAAAATGTTGCTCTGCAAATCTGATGAGAACTGAAAATGTGTGCGATAATTCTCTTTAGGTTCATCACTTTGAGCAACGCCCCTTTACACTATTTTCACATTCACATATTTCATACATTTCTATTAAAAAAATGTAGCAACAGGCTTATTAAAATGTACACAAGATGTTATTACTCTTATCAACTGAGCTGAGTTACTTGAGGCAGAATACCTTCTTGCTTAGGGTTTTAATGGATAATCATTTGTGTTCTGTATCCTCAAATGGTGAATAATGTTGTATCTTTTCATGCCATCCAAACCCCCCATCAACCCCATCTCCTGTTTGTCCAGGCTTTGGATGATGTGAAGAAGGGATTCATAAAAACAGAGGACAAATCCTACCAGCTGCAGAAACTGGCAGAGCAGCGCAAGATGGCCACGGTCAGTCTCACAGATCAGTCTTTGTTCTGGGAGGGAATTGGGATGACTACACTTTTTGCCTGCTAAGCCATCACCAAAACATTACCAAATAAAAATGGACAGAAGAGTCAGTTCAGAATACAGCCCTGCATGGTATAAACAGAGATAAAGCCACTCAGTCTAAATTAATGATTAACTGAAAGTGACTTGTGTGAATGTGAGGGCTTCTTTGTGAATTCAAACTACATGCAAAACTATGCAGCCACTCAGCATAACATTTCTAAGCCTTTAAAGCACAACTTTAGATAACACTCATTTACACTTCAGTGATCCAATTATTGCAAATGTTAGACAGTATTTACAGGTGGAGAAGCCAAAATATTTTGTTACTGTACACCCTTACCCTTAACTTGACCAATGACTGGCCATTCAGTCTAAGATACCCAATTTTCAGATTTTTACATGCATCATGGTTTACGTCACGCACAGTTTACCCACAGTTCCACTGGAACCAGCTGTAACACATTCCTGCCACTTTAGTCCATACTTGTGATTCCACCAGGTGCAGGGCTACGGCTACTTACTGACACTCCCCCACAGACACACACCAGCAAGTGTCTCATCTGAAAGCTGCTAACCCAACACCACAGGTATCCATACGGTGATTATCTCAAAGAGCCATTCATGTGCTTGTAGTGATTGTCAAAGCTCCATCAGACTCCCTGTTTTTCCAACGGAAAGTCCGACAGTAGCTTCTTGGGACTGTTAACTTTGATTCTGTCCATGCTCCACTGAAAGGTGGCCAGCAGGCCTCTGACCCTTCATGTGACAGTACTTAGGTGTGACACCACTGACCTTAGAATTGAAGAAAGTCCAGATTTGCATGAAAAACACACAGGACCAAGTACGGTACCAATTTAGCAGTAGTTCAGTAAAATGAGAGATTATTGAAAATGCTCTATGCTTACTATGTCGTAGATACAACAGTAGTGTAGTACGGAGTTGGTGAATACTGTGGTTACAGCCCGAAGTGCATTGTAGCTATGAGTTATAGAGTATTTGGACTAATGTTTCTTTAGTTAGCAGTACCCTGGTTAAGTTCTAATGACTGATATTTGTGCTCTGTACTACTTCTCTGTTAGTACCTGAGCCTGTTGCGAACGTGTGAGGGTTACAATGAGGTGGTTTTCCCCCACTGCTCCTGCGACTCCAGGAGGAAGGGACACGTCATAACAGCTATCAGCATCCATCACTTCAAGCTGCATGCTTGCACTGAGGATGGCGCATTGGAGGTGAGTGTGTGTTTGTGCTAGTTTGAGGAAAGAGTGACAAGTACAATACAAGTAGTGGATTCACGTTATTACCGTTTAAAAGATTTTGTACCATTTAGTAAAAATATGAATCGTACACTATTTAATGTAATGATTATTTAATGGATATAAAACTTTGGCTCTAACTTAAATTAAATAATTTCTTTGTCTTCTTAAATAGATTTGTTAAATATTGAAATGTTGATTGAAACCAGTGTCAAGCTAAACATTTGTATGGCTACAACGGTGCTAGAAATTTTATGAACCCTTTAGAATTTTCTGTCTTTGTGCATAAATATTACCAAAAATTGTCAAGCAAGTCTTAATTAACCAAATGAGAAAAATCACACAAATGCATTTATTTATTGTGGAGTACAACCACAACTTAAATATTTGTGTGTGGGGAAAAAGTATGTGAACCTCTGCCCTCAGTAACACGTGCGGCCCCCTTTTTGCAGCAATAACTTCCGGTAACAGTTTACCAGCCCTGAACATGAACATGGAAGGATTTTAACCCATACCACCTTAAAGAATTCAACTCAAGAATGTTGTTGGCTTTCTTACATGAACTGCATGCTTCAAGTCCTTCCACAGCATTTCTATAGGATTAAGGTCAGGACTTTGTCTCAGCCAATCCAAAACATTAAATATCTTGTACTTTAACCAGAATGTATATACAACAACTTGTGTGTTTAGGGTTATCTTTTTGCTGAACTGAGTTCATGGATGGATACCATAATATTTTCCCGTAGAATTTGCTTTAGAGTAGCAGATACTCCTTTGCATTCGACCATAAATCCCATTATTGTTCAGGGTTGGACTGAATGGTGGAATCATGCACACTGATATTAACCCCTGCAAGAGAGGCCTTTAGTTTGCTAAATGTTACCCCCGTGGGGTTTCTTGTGACTTCCTTGTGATCACACGCATTGCTCTTGGTGTGATTTTTGTTGGTCAACCACTCCACCTCCACTCTCAGTACGTGCACAGTCAGTCTGACAGTCAATCAGTTGAATAAATACTCTTTAGAAAAACTTTTGTAGCCCTTACCAGCCTAGTAAAGATCAGAAACTCTTCCTCTAAGGTCATCAGAAATCTCATTTGTTCGAGCCATGACACACTTCTTCAAAACTGTGTGTGTGTTTCTCTTTAAATAAATTCGGGTCACCCAGACCCACACCTGATTGAAACACCTGACTGTAATTTTACTTTCAAATCAAGTAATAATCCTAGAGGTTTGCATGCTTTTTCCACATACAAATATTGGATTATATGCCGCAATAAATTAATGAGTTAGTGTAATTTTGTCTTTTTTGGTTAATTACATTCTGGTCACGTTTTAGGTCATATTTATGCAGAAATAAAGAAAATTCTTAAGGTTTAATAAACTTTCAAGCACCATTGTGAGTATGCACGAGCCTTACATATTGTCACCTTTCTCTAATTCAGAACCAGGTGATAGCTTTTGAGTGGGGGGAGATGCAACGCTGGGATACTGACGAGGAGGGAATGGCTTTCTGCTTCGAGTATGCCAGAGGAGAGAAGAAACCTCGCTGGGTCAAGATCTTCACTCCATATGTGAGCATACACACCCCTGCACCACAGCTTTTGTAGCTTTACAGTGACACATGTTGTAATTTTTAAAAGAACAGGTTAATACTCAGCACACTTGTCATGTCAAAGCAAGAAGAAGACGCAAAAGCCACTGATTAACTTGATGAACTTAACTTGTGTGTGCTTTTTTCCTCGCAGTTTAACTATATGCACGAGTGCTTTGAGCGGATCTTTTGTGAACTGAAGTGGAGGAAACAGGTAAGGACCACTCCTTTCCTCTTTCACTCCGGGACCAAGTGCCAAGTTAAATTTTTTCCTAAGCTTATTAATTTTCTTTACTCATTCAATAAGCCACTCACATGCTTTCTTTAAGCTTTTGTTTAAAGTTATTTATGTTATATTTCCTGTGTAATTATTTGTTTGCTGCCAGGTTGAGGAAGAAGCATCTGACAAAGACAACAAAAACTGCAGTAACAATGGTAAGCAGCAGTTTTATTGGCCTGAATACAAACAGATATTGTTGACATTGTTTGACACAGAGGAGGTAAAAAAGATGGGAGAGAACTTTTTTATTACAAAGAAATATAATAATATTCAGATAGGCTACTGAGTTGTGCTGAGTTTTATCCCTGTCTGGCTAAAGCTAAAAGGGCAAGGGCAGAAGTTGTATAAAAAATCAAGAATAATAGTATAAAACAAATCATATGAGGAACTCAACAAAGTCAAGGGGAAATTGCTAAAGGTTGCATTTTATAGACAATTTGCTAGATCTTCATAATATAATTAGCAACTTAGGAGAGAGTAAATTCTCCTTCAGTTCTGTCTGATTATCGTGGGAAGACACACAGTGAAGAAGTAGAAATGTGACTCTTTTAATCTGTATCTCTAAGATACAGACACAAGTTGAAACGAATTACCCCATGTGAGACAGCACAAGACCAGCAATTCAAGTGTGTGGACTCGCAACTGCAAGGCAAGAGGATAAGGGACAAACCTTTGATGTTACAGGAACAGGCAAAGAAAATAAACAGCTGAGGACTGAGATAGTTCAGAAAATCTGAAACACCCACATATAATGTGAGGGCTTCAGCAGAGTGACAGTAAAAATTCAGGAAAGTGCCTCAGTGACACTTTACTTTACTTTACTTTACTTGGCAGACGCTTTTCCAAAGCAACTTACTGTTGCTGAGACGCACTGACAGCCGCGTTTTCATAAGTCACATGACACGTGGAAAAAGTCCATCATTCAGACTTGTTCTGTCAACTGTCTCTCTGTGTTCCAGAGTATCTGCCTCCTCTGGAGACACAGCAGAAGGGATGGCGCCACCTAGGGGGGGAGATTGTAACTTCCTAAAACCATTATCACTCGAACTAGAACTGGTTCACTTGCATCATCACAGCCACCCCCAGAGAGCGCCCATCAACAAACACAGAACTAAATGACAGACTGAGGCGATCCATGCCCCGAAAACAAACTGGAACTGACAAATTTGGGAAATTGGAATAGATGCATTTAACCAAACCCAGGGATACACACAGCAAGAAGAGCAATGAAGGAAAATAAGCAAATGTCAACTTTCATGTCATTTACTAGATTTCCATAGTGTGTCTGTTGTTTTCCTCCATGCATCCGTCCTGCAGTTTGGGCAGGACACAAGTAAATTCTCACCACTGGTCAAGAGGTAACACATGCGTGCGGTGGGTGAGGTCAGGGTTGCTACAACTCTGCAACACTACTTGCGCAAAAGGGAGCACCTTGACGAAACGCCACATGACAAAGGAGCTGACAACCAGGATGGGATCGTGTTGATCGGCTCGGCCCGAAGCTGGTGGAGGATGATGGAAAATAAGAAGGGAGGGATACAGAAAAATGGGGTTTTCATGTCATTGTGTTAATGCTAAAGAGAGAAAGCAAAGTAATGCTTTACACTGATGGTGGACATTAACACAAAAATGATGTTTTCTATCTATGAAGTCAGAATGATTCTGTCTTTGTCAGAAAACGTATGTGACACAAATGTAACTAACAAAAGACTGATGGTAGGGGACATGTTCATAATAATGTGTATGTTTAACAATCTTACTTCTGATAAAATATAAATTAATATAAGACCTATAACAATTGGTTTCTTGATCTAACACAATGAAACACTAACTGAACTGCATTCAAGCTGCTCTAACTAATCTCCATTGTCTTCTGGCCTAACCCACAGTATTTCAGAACGTCTGTTGGCAGTCGGCCATTAATGTCACTCGGGTATTTATTCCCCTTAGAAGTGTTTTATTGTGGTGATTTTGCAGAGCTTGGAAGTTAAAAGGAAGAGGCTTTCTCATTCTCAGCTTTGTGCAGAGATGGTGTCCTGAACAAAGCATTGATGCTTTTTTTTTCCCCCCCTCATGTTCTGCACGGCGAACATGAACAACAAATTGTGAATATAAGGACACGACTGTTGAACTGCAGTTTTGTAAATGGGCAGCAGGGAGCAGCAGAGTGTAAGACAGATTTAGTTGCAGGTTTTAAGTAGAAATAGAAATCTACTCAGAGCTTCTTAAAGAGTGATCCCTTGGGCTCTGTAACTCACCCAAAAGTATCACTCTACAGTCTGTCCATTAACCACTGTAGGAGGACAGATTGCCTGTGTGTGTGTGTTGAACGAAATGTAGATGGTGCAGGAAGCTGTGTGACTGCATCCTCAGGCATCAGCATACATAGCAATGCGGGCAGCCGTTTGCCTCTTACTGCACCTACATGGATACAGTATTAGTTGTGTGTGTGTGTGTGTGCACATGACATGATTATATGACCGTATTACAATTTAAACAGATTTATTGTTTTTAAGTCGCATTTTGGTTTGTTACAAAATGATAACAGGTTTGTTTTTCTTTTTTCTGTAGATTTTCAGGTTAAAAAAATGTCCTGTTAAGTGAGTAAAAAGCAAGTTTAAATGCCGATAAAAAAAAAAAAAACGGTGTCTGAATAGAGACGTTTGTAAATGTAGTAATTTCAACTGAATGCAATAGAGTTTTGTTGATCCCTCCGAAGGGCTTGTACTTATGTCAGACGATTCATTACCGACTCATTCTTGTCCTTCACTCGCTTTCTGGCCTCAACCAAAAAGCTGAAACGGAAAATGATCTTTATTTTTTAATCACTCCCATTTTTAGAGCACAAGTTCAAGTTTAAGGATTTTGTCTATACAGTTGTGTATGCTGAGTGTATTTCAGGCCTAGGTTTAGGTGTAATTTGGTTTCATTCAGTTGCAATAGAGTGTGTGTGTGTGTCCTCTGTGTTTATCATTGACATTGCTGATAAGCTTTTAGGCTCTGATTGGACGTTTCTGATGAGCTGTCAGTGTGAGATCCACAAAATGAAGATGGGGTTTTGTCTCAGTGCGACAGCGGAGTCGCCAGACAGATGGAGACAAATGAGAGGCATCTCTTTTTGTCTAGCAAACATTCAGCAAATCGCCAAAAAAATTTTCTCAGCATAACACACACACACACACACACATCCATGTCTCAATGCTACTCTGCATTTATAGTTTAACAAAAAACGTTTAGTGCTAAGTCACAAGATAGTTTGTTGTTCCAGTTGTTGCCTCAGAGGACCAGCCTTGCTTACTCAACATCCTATAGCAATACATACCACTGTAGCAGCATGTTGTGTTTTTTTTTTTTTTACACACACAGCAGAGATGGCTGGATTGAGAAAGAAACTGCAATGTGAAGATATCTGGATGGTCATTTTGACAGCTGAAGTAATAGCCAATTTAGAGATGGATGACATAAGTATTGGAGCCGTTCAACCATGATGTTTTTTAAGCTGTAGAGGGAGAGGCAGATAGAGGTTATGTGATTGTGTGTGTTGGCTTGTCTGTCCTCTGCTCTTACTCTCTCCAGGTTGGTCTCCCATCATCATAGGTGGATGTGGTTGCCGTGGCAGCGCCACGTTGGCTCAACACGCTCAGTGCAGCCTCTGTTCCTTTTATTCCTGTCAGACAACTGACTCACTCCACCCAATAATGTATTCAAAGCAGCATTTTTCACTGTTTGATGTTTGTTCTATGTCCCTGTGGCTTGTGCTGCTGTGAATAGGCATTTAGAAAGCTGCGGTCTTTTTGTTTTGTGTGTGCGTGCGTGTTTTGGTTTGTCTCGTCTAAGCTAGGTGCCATCATACGCTCAGTGTCAGTCACAGGCAGGTGTGCGTGCTGTCAGTTGTTGTCCGTTTTGGCCATCAGTGACATTTATGTCATAGAAACAGTGTTTAGGTGAAAACAGAGAGGTGACAGGTATGTTAAGAAGCACGTCTTTGTACGGTTGACCTGTGTTTGGTTTGTGTTTTTGTTTGTCAGTGTATGCTGTGGGCCTGTGTTTGAGATGCTGGACAGCCTGGGCTTCTAGGTAAATGACTTATTTACGAAAAGAGGGTTGAGTTTCTCACAGGACGTTAGAGATAAAAAAAATAATGCTGGATTGTGCAACAAACACAGTGGCAGTAAAATAAAAAAACAATTCTCCATGTGTGGACTGCACATGAGCCTCAGAAAGTTTGTGTTCATCACTATTACCACGGACATTATCATGTAATTGGTGCACATAGGTTTTCCGAGGCTTGTGTGCCAAATTGGCATTGATTGCCATAGCCTTCAGTGGCTGATGTCGTTTCAGATATTTTCTGTATGAATTCTGCAGCATTTCACAAAGCTCAGATTTTGGTGATTGAAGTGACTTTGATGAGGCCGCTCAGTCAGCCTCTTTGCTTTGACACTGTTTGTTCAGTCAGAGCTGATGCATTAGTCTTATCGTCAGCAGTTTTCTGTAGACTTGATCATCAACCTCTGGAATGCACATCTGGTTTCAGGGGGCACTAGCTGCTGGCTTTTCCATTTCAACTGACATGTCCTACCTATGAACATGAAGGGTGGGTGTAAGTGCTGTTTAAAAAGTGTTTGCCTTTTGTGTAATTAATTTCTGTTCATTACTTTAAAACACAGGGCTTCTGTCTTCAGCATAATCTGTAAATAGGTGTTTTAGAAAGAAAAGAATATCCTTTGGACAAAATGCACTTGTTTTTTCTCCAATCAACCTTTATTTATTTAAGCAGCAATTATAAAAATTAGGAAGTGACGGTGTCCAATGCAAGAGCCACTGTCAGTCATTAGTATTGTGGGCAGCAGTTGTATGGAGAATTGGCTAACCACGCAATGAAACAAGTTATTTAAAAGATAGCTGGTGTCACATTTACTAAGTGTCTAAAGACATCAATTAACACTTGATGCAGAACTAGGCAGCAAAATGTTTTATATTTTAAAAAAGGAAAAAAAAAACGGGGTTTACTTACCAATATAAGAAAAAAGAAGAAAGCTTTGAAAATGTTGTGTAGAGTAATAAATTGTAACAATATTTTAAATAAAGTTATATCTTGGGGAAAAATGCTGTTTGTCTGCTTTTATTTACTCTCTTGGGATATAAAATGAACCATGGACTCATTTTCTTTATGCTGGCAGTAATCTGAATTGACTTCCCTGAGGCATTTGCCTGCTGTTAAACGATGAAGCACTGAGGTTGTGTTTGTCAATGTATAGATTCTCTTCAGTAAGATCTGGCCAACCTCAGGATTGTCCCCCCATAAAGACATAAAATGATAAAGCAAGAGCAGTGCTCATCAGGGATCAATTACTCTCTTGAAGGAGAAAGACAAGTGCACCCAATAAGCTTTTAATATCTTTAAATTTGAGTTTGTCAAAGTGTTACAGCCATGCTGCAGATAATGCTTTAATGAGTGTTTCTCTTGTGAGCTGCCAAGGAAGGTGAGAACGGAACCTCAGTGATGCACTTTATTAAGTCTCAAGGTTTACTTTAACTGCCTCCCCTCTGGAGAAAGAAGTCCTATAATTTGTGCATGTGTGGGCGGTATTTATGCAAATGTGGTTCATATTGAGTCACTGGTGGTAAATGTTAAGGTCAGAGCAAAATTGTGCAGAATGACAGAGTTTAGGGGCTAAAGCTGATATGTCAGTTTGTTGTTTTTTTGTTTTGGTCGTTTTTCTCAACATTTCTAAACTATGCGAATTGAAAGTGAAGAAGAGCTGATCATGACGAGGACCAGATGTGACAGTTTGCTGGCAAGGAACATTTCAGTATCCTTATTTGTATTTCAGTAGTTTAAGGATTCTGAGATAAATACAAATGTAAAATGTTTGTACTTTTTTGGAGTTAAAACGATAGAACACTGAAGAAATACTGAGCTTGAGGCTCAGAAAGTAGATATTTATGAATGGCCCTGCTTCGCTGTAATGTTTGTCCAGTGTTATTCACTTGTCCAGCCTCTTTGTAAAATGTCACGTTTCCTGCCTGGGTCTGCAGAAAAAGGCATATATATAGTATATATAGCAGGGAGCGTGGTCACTAATAAAAGGTCCACAGGTACATTATTCTGTCAGAAACAAAGTGACATTTGATGGTCACATTCTGCACAAATCTTCCTGTTCACTGTGCTACAGGAGTGTTGCAGTCTGTGGGGTGTTGGTGGGAAACTGAGGTGAGGCTTTTTTTCATCCAAATATACAGAGCCTCTTAATGCACCTCATGCAACCAAGCCCGTAAAATGTGTGCACTGGCACTGCTGAGGTGAAAATGCTCATCTCATTAGAGCTGTCTCGTGTACACTATATGCTGACTGCAGGCTGCCACCCTGACTTCACCACCTGTCTCCGCTCTTCGTGTTTATGTCCAACTCAATTTAAATTCTCCATTGTTGATACTCATCTTCTCTCAGTTTTGAATTTTGACTGTTCAATAGAACAGCTACCTCTAACCCCAAGAATGAATGCTTTGTCTTTATTTTTTAAATGATTGTTAGGCAGTAATGGATTGACTCCAGTAACAGATGGTCAAAATATGTCCAGATATCAATCTTGAAACTGAACTAAACTTGAATTACACATTTTGTTTGGAAAAACATTAACAAAACATTAAAAACATGCAACAAAAATAACTTTTCCCTCAAATAACGCAACTTGTGGTCATACTTACATATTCTTTCAATCTATTATTACAGGTAGATATTATTGTTTGTTTATTATTATTATTGTCATTTCAAGGAGGCAAATTTTTTATACTAGTACATTTAAATCCACATTAGCAATAAATATAATGGATAATATAATGTAATATCATGGAATTAAATTTATTTGTTTGCATTTTAAATAACATTTAGAAAATTAAAGAGCAGCATCTCTTTCCAGAAATATAATTCTTTTTTTCTGGACAGTTCACATCCACAGATCACGTGCACTGCTTTTATTGGAGGTTCTTTTGAAGAAATAGTCCCTATGAAAACTGTCGACTGTCGGGTTTGTGAAAACCATTTCAGCCATGCCTAAGCCCCCAAACCTAATTCGTCAAGGGCTCCCCCTCCTCACAAATCCTAAATGAAACTCCTGTATGTAGCTGCAGACTAAAGGAGCAGAAAGACAAATGTGTTTGAAACTGCAGGCTGGCGACATGTCCAGTGTTTACCCCTCATCTTGCTCAGTGAGCTGGGTTAGACTGCAGCACCTCCTCAACAGGATAAACTGTTCAGATGATAAATGGATGGATGTAACTACTACTTAAACAGCACTTCAGTGAATTTAATTCATTGTGTGTTAAGAGCTTCTTCACCTTTAAATACAGTAATTCAATTGCTGGTGAAACCATCTGAATAAAGTTTTAAAAAATGAAACCTCATCTTTGTATTTTACATGCCAGCTGTTTATTTAACAGTTTATTATGTTCTACATTTGTGGTGCAATGTTACATATTTGTTGTATTTATAATAATCTACACAGTATAAGACTGAATGATACAGGATAATAGCATTTTTAAGAACAATGTATGATTTAGTATGCAGAAGTAATTTCTTCTTCTATAAACTCAGCTGCTGCCTGTTTTGATTTGTACATAGTGACAGTCGTGAATATCATTCCTACTGGGAAACGTGCTTGTTTGTTTATTGAGCTTTCTAGATAAGATGTCTAAGGTAAAACTAAGGAATAAATTTGATTGAAAATTGAACAGGTTGCTGAATCATTTGTAACACAGATATTTTAAAATATTCACCTTTTAGCCAAATTAGCTTGTATTTAATCTAAATGTCTAGACATCTTTGAGCTGCGAATTAACAAATCAATCCTCAGTAGATAGGAGGAGAAAGTGAATCTTGTCCTGCAGTAAGAGCGACTCTCCTCTGAACAGCTGAGCGATTTTATCTGTCAGGTTGGAATAATGTCCTCAGACTCACAGTGTGGCTGTTTAACCAGTGGTCACACCTGAGGCAAACTGTGTTAAGTCCATTTAATCTCCACTTGTGTTGAGGCTTCAGTGAAAACTGGGGTGGGAGTCTCTCCAATATGTCATTCTCAGTTTTATGTGGTGATCTTGTTCTGCTGGATTTATTTGTCTATTTTTGTTTGTGTCTGCGTGTGTGTGTTTGTGTGTTAATCCACTAAGCCAAGCAAATTGTTTTTTTGTGTCTGTTCCTTGTCTGCTTCTCAGAATAGAAGGATAGATCTGAAATCTCACATAATGTTATATAAGAAAAAAAAGAAAGTAATTATGTAATGTATAATTAAAAGGCGCAGCAGTTGTAATACACATCATGCATAGAAGTTTGGATTTTCCCAGTATGTTTCCTCTATTTTAGTAAACCCACTTGAGTTGCACTGAATTGCAACATTCTCCAGAGAGAGGGGCAACTAAAGATGGCTCATAAATACAGTATGTCCCACAAACTGCTGTCGCATATCAGAGCATTTAAATGCAGTTTCATGGTTAATATTACTTAGAAACACTTCTTAAATAGCATCACACTGCGATTGCTGGTGCACAGTGAAATACAAAAATGACTCCTTGCCTGCAGTTTGCAAGACAGTTTCCTTTAATTTTTTTAATCTTTTAGTTGCAGGCTTTTGATATGATTTATTGTGGCTCTGTAATCGTGAGGAACATAACAAGTGTCTGAAATAATCTGTGTCTGGAAAAGGCAGGCTGCATTGTGATTCCAACCTCACTGCTTTTCATCAGGCAGATGATTCACATGACCTTAAAGCATATACTGCAGAACAGCTCAGCTGGCATGACATTTTTGCACTCCACCACCAGTTGACCTTGGCACGGTTTGATAAAACAATTAATGAACATATTAGTCTTAGTTCATCATTCGCAGTGCATAAAAAACGTGATTGATCCCCTCCGGATGGAAATTGAGTGTAATTGTTAATTAATTATAACTGATGCCTTTGCCAGTGCTTGTAGGTTTTTTTAGGTCACTGAGTAGAAACTTGTCTTCATGAATGAAGCTTACCTAAAAATGTCGGATGTATTTTTATTGTATTGTCTTGTATCACTTAAGTTAGATGTCAGAACTCAATTAACTTAAAGTCTGACTGTAACCGTGTTGTAACATCCAGTCACCCTTGACTTATTGGTTAAGAGGCCCGTGTTCTTCAGGTTGGACACCTTGTGTCCACTTAACCTTGTGACCATGGCAGCCCAGGCTGGTTAAACGGCGGTCTGTGAAAAGAGTGAATGTGGCTTGGCAGGATTAATCAAGCCCAATGACACATCTGTAGGATGACTCGCTGGGAGAAGTGAGCATCAATCACCGTCTGAAGCATCTCTCATGCTTGCTCTCTGCTTCTCGTCAGCCGTATCGACCAGTGCTTTGGGCCCTTGGTAATTAAAAGGCATTGATCGGCCTCAGCCGCAAGATGTTGGGATGCGTTCATGCAGCACAGCACAGTGGGACCATTAGAGAGAACAGGTGGGTATGCACGTGAGTGGGTGATTCTGAATATGTTCAAACGTTCCACATGGTTGTAATTACCATGTTGTGCGAATGTTTAACGTGTAATGAATATATGTGTTTTTCTGCAGCGTATGCTTCGTACATCATTTTCCCTGGTGTGTTCAGTCTTTTTGAGGTGAACTTGTGGGCTTCTTTCTGGTTCATTTGTATGCTTTGCAGATTGCTTGCAGATTTTAGCTTACATATTGCCGCCCCATTTACACAGTCATGGAGCTGCATGAGGGCTAATGTGCCTCCAGTGAGGTTCAGTTGAATTACTCATAGGGTAAAACGTCTGAGGTATGGGAGAAACCATTCGGTCCGCGCTCTCTTATTAAATGAAAATTGGAGGAGAGAAAAAAACAACAACAGCTGATTCTGTGCATACACAAACCCTGGGGCTCATCTTCCCCATGGACACACACACAGACAGTGTTCACACACGTTCTCTCTCTTGCTCTTTTATTCCGTCTGAGCGAACACAGTAAATCTAAGTGCCTCTAGATTGCTAGCACTGCACATTTTTCGACCTCAGAGTGAAAGAGAGTCAGCCTGTCAAACAGGGCTGAATAAGGACCAGCTCACTACTATAAATACGCCTCTGACTCTTTCCTCTGACACTGCCTGAGTGATACAGTGAAGGCCACAGACCAACCCACAGTCCCAAAATCTGATGGAAAGTTTCTTGCATGAAAATATGTCTCTAAATTCAGTTTATTTATATAGTACATATTTTCTCTTATAGTGTGATATATTGCAGTGGCCTTTCATTTAATGTCTGTGACTGAGTTATGCTTGTCTGAGCGCCCATCTCTCCTGCCTCTGTCCCTCATAAATTCGATGAATTACCCAGAATACCCCCTCTTTTTGCCATTAACCCCCCTCTCTTTCTCCCATCCTACCCTTCTCCACTTCCTGAAGGAGTGATCAATTAAATCCCTGTCCAGCTCTCACTGTGCGTCAGCACTTTCTCTCCTGCTCTTATCCCCTTGTTCTGTCATTTTTCTCTTCTTTTTGGCTGTCGGGCCAGCCACTGTCAACACAGAGACATAGGGAGCAGACCAGAGGTGATAGAAAACAGGATGATCTTTTATTTTCAGGATCTGAAGTGCTCTGTACAGATGTGAGTATTTAGGTGTCAGTATGTGCTGAAAGGAGATCATCTTCTGCAAACCCTCAGGTGGGAAGTTTTCTTTCCGCCTGCTACTTGACTTTAGAGAGGAAGTGAGAGGAAACAGAAGATGAAAAGAGGAGTTTGTTGTACAACTTTCTCTCCACGCGATGTAGCAGTTCACAGTGTGAGAATCAGCATAGACAGACAGTGTAGGTCAGGAATGTAGTAAACATATTTTGTTCTGTTGGTATAACTTTAAACATTAATGGATATATTAAAGGTTAAGGTTGCCCGTAATCTATAATTTTCTTTGTCATAAAACCCAGTGAAAACTACAAACAAGGATTGTGTTTTTTCCTCTGTGTCCATTGTTTTCAAAAACTATAAAAACACATCAGTGAGCCACACTGTTGGACTGGTCAAACGATCCTTCATCACAATAAAACTGTACTGTATTTAGAGTTAATCCCACATACACCATCCTGCTGCTGGAAATATTCACTGTAGCTCTAAATGTGTATTTATCCACAGCTGAAAATAGACTCCAACAAATGCACTATGTGTTGCTGTTTGAGTAATGTTTGCAAGGAACTGCAGTGCCCAACAGGTTTAGGAAACTGGTCAGGCTTTTAAGTCTTCGTTAGAAACAAATAGACATGGGGCAGTGCCAAAGACAGACATAACATATTGTAGGTTTAGTTCTTGTCTTGTTGATTTGTTGAGGGTAAAAAAAGAGAAAACTCCACTCTTACCTTATAAATGGTTGTTTGGTTTTGAGGCATTTCTCCTACTACAGTTAAGCAAACTGACTTCTCCATGTCTCTGCTTACAGTTTAAAGGTATAGTTAAATATTAACCTCAACGTTCTTTGTGGGTTCAGCCAGGGTTAATATTTGTACTTTTGTTTTCACCTGTTCTTTTCAGACAAAAAAAAACTATGTGGGCTACGCACTTGTGTATGCTGAAGACAACAAACAACTACTAATATTTATTGTACTACTGCTGTTTTCACAAATATAGAAAAATCCTATAGTTGTATAGTTCTCCTTTCATACATACAGTCATGTATATCTGCATTTATTATGAGCAGCTGTGCACTACAGCTGTGTCCTAATATTACAAGAAGAGAATGTGAAAATATCTTAGAATCAGTGAAGCATCGGGAGGCTCAGCAATTACCTGAGCTGAAGTGTACAGAGAAGAGTTGTTAAAGACACACTTGTAGCTGAATTTCTGCTCTAGCTATTTCTTCTATAGCTACTTTGAATGATTCATCTTTCTCTTTTAATCGTTGTCTGTGTGCGTAATCAGTCCTTCATTCAATATTCCCTATACAATATACTCTACAGTGAGCAGGGAGTGGAGA
Organism: Sandelia bainsii; assembly: GCA_032362345.1. Lineage (NCBI taxonomy): Eukaryota > Metazoa > Chordata > Actinopteri > Anabantiformes > Anabantidae > Sandelia > Sandelia bainsii. The sequence goes on along the minus strand of JAUMHL010000003.1, from coordinate 8,202,133 downwards.
TTTCGGACACGCACAAATCGTCAGCATCAGTAACAGATGTAGTGTCACACTGGTAATTTACACATGTGGAAAATGTGACATGTTAAGATTGTTTGCATAAATGTTGCATGCCACTGTGGGAATATTTAATGGCATTACAAAAATTCACAGATTTCACACAGAATTAAGAAAATCTCCACTATATGGTACAAAGGGAAATGATTTTCAGCACAGTGAGTAGTACAAAAAAGTAGAAATCTCACTTACCTGTTAATTTCAAATTGTTTATGCATAATACAACTTGTACTTTGGTCAAGTCATCAGCCCCCCTTTGAGATTCTTAACATTTAATAGGAGCAGCTACTTGAACTTTTAACATTCAGCATGATATTAACATCCAAAGTGCTGGCAGAGAAAATCATTTATGGTTGTCTGTAAGTAGAAGAATAAGTTCAGTTCCCTCAAAGCCAAACTTATTTAGGACAGTTGTCAATGATCTCTGGCTGCAGATTGTAGTTTCAGCTTAAACCTTTTAAATCATCACTTTATTAACTGGAGTTAATAAAGTTAAATAAATATTTATTTTAAATATTTATTTCATGAAAATACAGGTGTAGTAAAATCTCATCTTTCATTTTTGATATATGTGAAATCAGTCGTCAAGTTGTAAACCTCTGCAGGTATCTGACAGGAAGTTGATGGGATGCTACTTCTCCATATTAGAATATTCTTGCCCTGACTTGTGCCTCTCTTCTTTTAAAGACATGACCTCACATTTCAGCTATTAAACGTTTAATATGAAATCCAGTTAGACCTGTTGGCCTATTAGGAACTGTCAGATACAGTTAGGTAAGTGCTTCATGAGATATTATTGGTTTAGGCCTCTGCTGTGGTGCAGCTACTGGCCACTGCATTGCTGATGACCGGTTAATTCAGCTTCTCGGTCATGATGAGCACTGCACACTGCCCCTGCTGAGAAGCTTTTGATCTCTGCTGATTGTTGCAGATTGGCAATCGTCTCAAAGAGATAAGGCCTTCGAAATTTAAAGTGGTTTGCGAGCAGAGTGGAGACTTCATCTTTTAAAAGCTTATTAGTTTTAAAGATTATCCGAGGTCTTTCAATTTGACGGTCATTAGATGGATTTGATTGAATAATAGATGAGATCCTCTTCTGTTCCTCTCTGCTGCAGTATTCTTGATATTCGCTCCACTTTTGTATATGTCCGAGTATCAGGCTGCTTTTTTTGCCGCCAGGGATTAAGTCTCATTCCTTCACAACCGCTCTTTGTTGTCTGTCCTTGTAAAAGTCTTCTCCCCACCCTCTCCTCACATCATTTTTAATGATGCAGTCTTTTCTCAACATGTGGGAGTGAACGGCTGTCTTTCATCCTTGAGAAAATAACACACGCCAAATGTCTGTCTTATTTATCTGTACCTATCGGCCAATGTATTTTCCCTCCTTACACACTCCTGGCCTTGTATCAAGAGCTTTCTTACTTAAGGTTTCATTGGGCTGATATCTTCTCTTTCTTTTTGCCTGTCTGACTCATCTTTCCCTTGATTTTTTGGGAAAGTCTTTGAATTAACAACAATCCATTTTTACCTTGTCAAGAATCTGAGAAAGCACCATGCTCAACCTAATCTCATCTTACCTTCACTCTGTATTCCCTTCCTCATCTGTTTTCTTCTTATATTTCAGTTACAAACAGAATGTATTGCAAAGAAAACCATTTGTGTTTTTTCTATTTCCCACTTCCTAGCAATCACAAATCACAGAGCCTACAGTCTGCTGGAAATTGTGTTTCCTTGGATCCAGGCCCACTCCTTCATCCTATATTTAATTCTCCTCATTCATTCCTTCACGCTTCTTTTTTTTTTTTTTTTTTGCTTTCAAACAAAGTCCTTTGAAATAGCCTCTACAAAGTTGGGAGCAGACATGAGGATAGAGATGGTGCATATGATGTTGAAAATGCTGAATGCCACCAAACAAAGACGGTCGATTACAGCGCCTGCGAATTTCCACTGGTCGGCCATGCTCTCAGCCTCATCTTGCTCCCGGAAGCGATCTGCCATGTACCGTACCTCCTCCAGGATAGCCTGTAGCTGGGGATCTCCTATCCCAGCAGCAGAGCACCCGCCAAGCCCCCCAGGTCCACTTCCAAAGCCCCCACCACTGGAGACAGTGCTGGGACAGCCGACAGTATCCATATTAGGGTTAGGAGGTGGTGGGGAGCTGCAGAATTGAGATGGCAAGTGTGGAGGCGGGCTTCCTGCTACTCGTGGCGGCCCCACTGAAATGTTATTCCTCTGAACAGACTCTGAGAACACTGAAGGGTCCTCCATGCTCTGGAAGCCCATGTAAAGAAGGTTTCCATTGTTGTTGGTGCTGGATTGAGCATGGAGGTGAGGGTGACCTGCATGCAGGGGCCCTGTTTGGAGAGGGGCCAGGTTCTGTGGGTGCAACGGATGGAGGGTGGAATCCGGAGGATTGGGAATGCTCCCACTCTGAGAGCCTGAGGAGCAGCGGCGGAGGTGGGGGGCACACGGGGGCCTCTCTGGGTCGTCATTCTCCCCTGGTCGCTTCATACGCAAGAACCATGCTACCCACTGCAGCAAGACGAGCTGCACCTGTAAGAGATAAGAATGGATACGATGGAGCAGAGAGAGAGAGAGCATAAAAGCACACAAGAAAGCAAAAGAAAATATAAGAAAGCTGTAAAGCACTGAAAGCCAGCATCCACTGAAAACCACATTTTGACCTCTATGTAGCACTACCTAGGATGGAGTAATGGCCTCATTTGTTGTGTAGTGACGTTGGTGCTATTTCCAACCTTGCATTTGGTTTCAAAATGCAGCTATACTTGGATAAGAAAAAGTATGAAATCCACACCAGGGATACTCGGTTAAAGTGCCTGAGGCAAAGAAGATTTTTTGCTTTAACTGGATTCCCAGCAGAGGTGATAAAAAGGCAGCTTTAGATTCAAACTGTGGAAGTATTGAGATTGACTGTCAGATTACAGTTTCATGACTGTAATGAGCCTATAATAATGTTTCAGTGTAGCATTAAGCATAAAGAGAAGATTGGGTGCTTGAAGGTTAGTACAAATTGAAACCTTTTTATTCTACTCTGTTTTCCTTTTTTTTCACTGCTCTCCTTGTTTTTGTTTTTTTATCAGCTTCACTGTGGCCTCCACTATCTTCTTCTTGGTCCTCTCCTTGTTTCTCCTCTCTTCTCCTCTCCATTTCTCTCCCTCCTCCTTTTTTACCTCTCCTCTCCTTCCTTGGACGATAACTCTATGTCCCCTGAAAGGGTGCACTGGCCCAACAGTATCCAGATGGGTGTCTGGAATCTAATGACGAAGCTAATGTCCAGATGACTCCTAAATTAGTCTCCAATGAGCGTGTTTACTGACTAGGTATGAGTCCCTGTTGTTGTTGTTGCTGCTGCTGATGTTGTTTTTGTCTGGGCTACAAATGAACAGTGCTGGTTCAATGCCCTCATCTGAACCATATCAATTATCTTGTTAATTGGCCATCTTACTCTCTGAACAGGCCATTCATCAACAGAACGTCCTTGAAATGTGTCGATACATATGCCATCTGTGCTCTCATGCAACCGAGCTAACTGTACATATATTGATAAATGTAGACCTGTCGATTTTCCACTGCAGTCCAAACATTAATCACTAAATAAATTACACCTTAAAATGCCAGAAATGATTCCATCCTGTATCGTATTTGTTGACTATTATCACAAAGATATTAGAAAATTTATTTTATTGTCAAGAACTAGTCTTAAGATTCTGATTCCCATAACCAATTCCAAAGGACTTTCATATTCCATACCCTTATTTCCACATTTTTGATATATTCACATTTGAACAAAACTTTTGTAAAACGGATTGATGCATTTTAAGCATTAAACACAAGGCAAGAAAAATAAGAAGAGAGAATGAGAGTTAAATCGAATCCTCCCACATTTCCAGAGTGCTTTGAAACACACTCCAGTTGAAGTCTGTGGTAGAGCATCTGATGAACACAGTCAGGCAGACTGACACTGTCGGATGAGTCACAGCTGAGGAAGTCAGAGAATAAAAACAGAAAGGAAACTGGCAGAGAAGCACAGGTAGCACTAACAGATGGGTGAAGTGTTATTGAAAATGGTAGTGCAGAAGAGTGATACTAACGCTGACACAGGGAAGCAATAAAAGGAATATATCATGTCTGAAATAGGCAGACCAGCCATTTACAAGATTTAACAAGCTGGAAAGCATGATGTATGTAACTGATAATGCACTTAGGGTGATGATGAACAGTGTGAACTCACCCATTTCGGCATGTTTCCTCCATTTGGATCATGGTGATGATACTGTAGCACCACGACTGTGGCAATGACTGACATCCCAACGATGATCATTATACTGGCAAAGTACTGACCTGAGTGTAAAACATTTTAAAGTCATTTTACACACGGTGTAATGCCCTACTTCTGATGGCTGCAGTGATCTTAAGCTCACAGACTAACAAAAGTCTATTATTGTTAAAAGACAGACAAAATCTACAAGGTTATCATGAAAACACACGTTTGCTGTGTTCTCTGAACATCTCAACATCTACATGGAGTTTATGTAATACTTCATTACTTTTTCATGCACTGCAAAGAGAATCACAGGTAGAACTCCTTCTCCTCATAACAAAGTCAGTGTGGAGAACTCCTTTGATTATTTTCACAGGAAAATCACTGAACAGAATAAGACTGCATCAGATTAGTTAAGCTGCAATGTGCAACTTTTGGGAATCAAGTTAGTGGAACAATGAGACTCAAAATCAACCTGCTCCACTCTGCTCCAACCAGCCCTCCATCCCTTTCCCTTTCTGCCCATCCCTTCAGGTATTACTTGTTATGAAATCACAATAAATAAGAAGCTATAAAACCTGCTAGTGAAGCAGAAATAATTGAAATTTTCTAATTGGTTAGAAGCGTGAGCCTCGCTTAAAAACCTGAAGTGAAAATCTCTGCACTGCTGCCAGGTTAAATCTGGGTCCCACAAGCCTTTGACAGCACCTTTCCCCACATTAAGATATGTTTTGGACCTTATTTCCACTAAATAAAATAATATATTAGCTATAATAAAAATGTTAGTGTACAAATGATCATGCCTGTGTTTTAATAATCAGATTTTGTCTTTAGGCAGAGGTGGCTTTGCATCAGTTTCTGGCTGCAGTCTTAGCTCACTAAACATAATTTCCAGCAGTGTGACCACAATTCAGCCAATCAAATCAATTTACCAATCAATTTAGACAATTAAATTTTAGGGTGAGCAGATGGGTAAAATAAATTCTACTATGTTCTTGGCATTTAGTGGCTTTACCACTTGGTGTGTAATTGTGCATTTTTTACATTGATTTTTTGTAGTTTGTACAAGTCCAATGCTAGCAACATGGCTCAATTGATGGCAATATATTTACAACATATTAGATGGACTGTCATGAATATGTTTTACAAACATTATCTCAAAAAAAAAAAAAAACGGTTTTCAATGGCAACTGGACTTGTTTTAGTTCCTTGACTACGTTTCACCCTTCCATTCCAGAGGGCTTTTTCAAGTCATTCATTACAAACATTCATTATCCCCAGTGTATGAATGTGAGTATCTTTGATAATCCTCTGGCTTTTCATCTAGAGTCATCATCAGGTCAAAAACATAATTTGTCAAATACTTTTTATTATTATTTATTGTGTATTTGCAAAGCAAGTGATATTCCAGCCTGAACTGAACTTTATGTTTTATTATTTACCTAATCATGCTAACAAGCTAAATATGACAGTGTTCATGGTAAACAATTTACCCAGTACACATCAGCTTGTTAGCATTATTGTTATCATGATATTAGCATTTAGTTCAAAGCACCACTTGCCACTAAGTATACCACTAAATATCCTTACAGAACCGCTGACATGACTGTAAACTCTGAGTTTTGACTTAACTTCAAACCACAGGAGCTCAAACAGAAGTCTGTTAAAAAAAAGAACACTAGATACCAAATATTATATAGATTGTCACTGTATCATGCAGTATCTCTAACAAGTAAAATGTTTTGATTTCATGTTGATGGTCATTAAATATTGTTATATCTTTAGGTTTTAGTTGGTTGTCCAGAGTCCACTTAAACAACTTTTTCACTAAGGAGCATGTGAATCACACAGGAAAATGCACTGTCTGAAACATACCTATAAGAGGGACGGAGTCAGATGTGGCTGGCATGATCTCTGCGACCAGCAACATGAAAACAGTGAGAGACAACAAGACGGTGATACCTGCAGACAGATACATTTATGTTAAGCAATCAATGTTGTGGTTCAGCCTCCTCCCCTTAGTCACAGTACTTTCGTGTGAGAAACGGCATAAGTGTGTTTGCTGTTTTGATAAATGATCACACACAGGATGAGACCGAGTTCGGCTTATGTAAATGACCAGCTAATGCTCATACAGTGAATTACTTTTTGACTTTCTGTACCTCTACAGCAGAAAAGCACTTCCACATAGCAAACAGCCATTTGTTAAGTTGTCCAAACTCTGCCTGCGTGCACATTAACACACAACTCACATGCTCTTGCACTGAAGCTCATCTCCATCTTCATTTATCCACCTCCACACTATCCATTTCATTTCTCTAACAGACAGAGTTTAAGGAGTGCTTTGCTGGCATAACTGGTCTCCATTCGTAAGCTTTCAATTAGGCTCCTAGGCCAAGGGATAAAATATGAATATCTTTTAAGGATATTAAGGAAATTAAAAATGCTTTCTTTATGTTGCTCTTTGTTCTCAGAAATGACCCCTAGTCTTTATAAAAGCATGTTCCTCCAACCCTAAAGGACCAGCCACTTGGTCCCTGCGCCTCCTTCATTAAGCCGAGTGACAGAGTATTTTCCTGGAAGGCAGCGTGTAAGCTCTCTCCCTCATCAATTCACTAGCCTTAATTACATCAATAGGTTAATTGGCCGTGTGTGTAAGGCTTGGCATTTTTGTCTGTAGAGAAATGCTGCGTAATGCATCCTGTATTGAGATTAAGGATTTGCTTTACAAATGCTGTCGCTGCCTCCCTCTGAGTTCCCGCTGGCCTCCATGATGGCAGAGAGAAAAAAGCCTAAAGATGATTCTCAGCAACTGATCTGACAACTAGTATCTCAACGAATTGATTACTTTTCTCTACTTTTCTCTTACTTTAGTCTACGAAATGTCAGAAAATTGTAATGTGATTGAGCCCAAAATTGGCTTCTTATGTGTAACCAACAATTTCAAACCCAAAGATTTTCCTGTCCTGCTTGTTTTCCAGTTATCCCTATCCACTGATTTATTATCCACTGATTATCCACTGCTGATTACCTGGATCAGGTAATCAGCAGTGGATAATCAATCAATCAGAATGTTGAAGCTGGAATAGACAGTCAGCAGGGGGTAGGGCGGTGATAGTTGGAAATCAAGCAGGACAGTGTCCCCCAAGGACCGGATTTGCCCACCGATATAGAAAAAGGTTTTAAAAAGGGTGTCAATTTATTTTTTATTTTTTACATTTAATTGAATCGTTTACAGAAACATGATAATCAATTAATCTACTTATCCTTTCAGGTTAATAAATATAAAGTCTTCATCTAGTGATTAATGAAAAATCACTAAATACTAAACACATTCAAACAGATATAAAAATTTGCAGCTTCTGTTTTATCGGAGCTCTGTTTCCGCTCCTTCTCTCTTCCAGTGTGTTACAGTGCGATTTTCTCCCACTTTTTCCTCCTCATCATTCCTCCTTCTCTCTTTTTTGCTGTCTTCTCTTGTCAAATTCTTTTCCTGTCTGTGTTCCCTTTTCGCTACCTTCCCACACCCATCCACCTTTGTTCCTAATGCTCGTATTTATTTCTTATTTTCATACTGTAATCCTTCTCCTCTCTCAGCTCCACACCCTCTTCCTTTGCCTCTTCAATGCCTCCTTATAATCTTCAGCACCACTCCTTCATTTTATTTTGCCTTTTCTCTATGAAGGACTGCTTGTTGTAAACATTCTCTCTGAGGGAGAAATGCTACAAACTCACATTTTTACCCAAGAACATGGGACTTGTTTATGTGCATTTCATGAAGAAGTTCATCTAAGCAGTTTTACATCTCATTTCTTCTGTAACTCAGTGTTTTCTGCCATTGTGTCTTCATCACAATGGCAGATTTCGTATATACAATACATTGGTCAATCATGTAACTCATTCAGTAGATTGTCATATAATGCATCAGAAAATGTTACATAAAAGCAAGAAAAAAACTAAAGATTATCACCATCTTTTGTTAAAAATCCTTTAAAAAAATATATATTTATATGCAGTGGATACAGATATAAAATATAATATTTTTTAAAATTTCTGTAACCACCATTATTCACTGAAATGAACTGTGTAACACTTAAGGTCTCAAAATATATGAATGTATTTCCCTCCCCAAGCTTGAAACCTTTATCATTTACTATATGTTCACTAGCAAGCAATCTTCTTACCTGCTTTTGTTTTTATGTTGCTGCACTAGAACATTTCCTGCACATGTAGATCAGTGAAAACTTGTGAAGCCATTATCTATCACTTATGTCTCATATATGGTATTAGGGTAAAAATAATATTTTAAGATGATATACCACCCTCATGAAGGCAAGATAACAAAAAAAATCTTTAAATTCACACTGGGGATGTACTCAGTATTAGAAATCAAGTTGTTAAACTAACACGCCTACTTCTGTATTTTTGCCTCACTGCTGCTGCGTTTAATGCATCTCTGCTATCTGTGACAGATGTTTTTGATCCACTCACCCAGTGAGATCTTCTCCCCAGAGTCGGCTGGTAGCACAAAGATGAGCAGGGTCATAGAAGAAAGCAGCACACAGGGGATGAGCAAGTTGAGGGCGTAGTAGAGTGTTCGCCGCCGTATTGTCACAACAAACGTCACATCTATGTAGGGCTCCTTACAGCAATCATAGAAGACCTCATTTCTAATGCCAGGAACTCCTGGAATAAAAGGTAAAGACAGATTGAGTCTGTTGCTCTATGATTGGATGTTTTTGATGAGGATACTATGCAAAGGTTGCACCCTACTCACCAATTAGGTCCCACTCTCCATTGGGCATGAAGGTTGAAATGTCAGCGTCAACCATTTGAAGGTCCAGCAGCCAGCCATCGTACGTCCAAGAGCCAAATTTCAACTTACATTTCTGGATATCAAAAGGAAACCAGCGAACATCAACGTTGCATGTGCTCATAAAGATTCCTGAGAAAAAGACAAAAGAATACAAAAGGACAGAAGGCAGACAGTTAGAGCTCTGCAATCAATTGACAACGGCAATATTGACCCCTGCAGTTTCCTGTACAGAAATGACAAGACAAAGCTGAATTGAAGGGCCAATTGTGTTGTGTAGACAGCCTGCTCTGAATATCAAGTTGCTGTCAGAAAAAAACAGTGATTCATTTAATATCTAGATAATATCTAGAACAGATCTAAAGACTTGAATATTATCTCAACAACCCTACAGTTTTTTCATATAAAACTAGTGAGAAAAATGCTGTATGCTAACCAATTTTACTGTTTATACTTTGAGTTTGGAGGTTGAGGAAGCAAAATCAAAGACTAGATTAGAAACAACTTCTCAAGAAGAAATGTCTATAAAAACTTGGCAGCAGTATTGTCAGTCACAGGATTCAGATATTTTCTTCTGCAAACAAATGCTGTTTCTGTGCACAGTGCCGTAACCAGATTACTACTTTTATTATGCAAAATAAAATCACTCACTGATATATGCATAAGCACACGCAAGCACAAAATCATGAAGGCACACTTATCTACCCCCAAACAAAGAATCACAGCGATCCTCGCAGTGGTCGCTGGCAAACCTCAGCCTTTAATGTAATTACTGAAATAAATGAATCAAGCCGGTTGAAGCATTCAGACACACACACACAGAACCAAAATGCCAGTGGGGCTCTCAAAGACACTCATTATGAGGCTGCCGACATGCAAATCAGCCTTCAGACTGGGATGAAAACTGGGTTCGGAGAAGAGTAAGGAGGTTGGCAGATTCAGTGCTTGTTTCAAAGCAGAGGTTGATCATAAAAATGGCATAAAAAAGCAGCTATAAACTTACATTCTCTCTAAAATTCAGTTCTTATCAGCAACTTCTTGCCTTTGCTTCATGGGGCAGCATCTTTATAATTATTCCTATTAGTAGTTCCTGAGGCACTACCCTCTAAATTACACTGATTATGTAAAAGTAATCATATCTGCCACTGTTCAACTTTATGCACAGAATATTGTTGTAGCCTCTTCTCACAGATATCCAGTATCCTTGAACCGACACTCTTAAACTACACACCTGGATTTTTTATGTGCAGCTTGGAACAATCTCCCTCTTGCAGCGTACACGGCTCCCAAAATAAAACATCATAATTTTGAAAACATTTTTCCCAAGAAGGCATAACAAGACAAGACTACCCTGTTGTAAATGTCACGTAACACAGATATGAGCTACAGCCTATTACACCTTATCTCCCGTTGTTCCATTAAACCCCAACATAACAACAGAATACCGTTACCTCTGAAGCTACGAGACGTATTCTGCAAATGATAGTTTGCAGCAGACACTTGGGATGCTCTGACTTTGAATTATTTACCGAGTGTCAAGCTTGTGCTCCACACCAGCCACCCACAGACCTGTTGCCTTTTATTTACCGACAACAACAAGCCCAAAAACTGCAGGAACTGCAACCAGGCTTGTGTGAGGGAGTACAGAAAGCTGTCTTGCTGCTCAGTCTTTTCATTTTTCGCCTTTTCCTTCATGTTTTTCCATTTGATCCATCTCTTTCTCATCATGTTTTGTGGTCAACCTCTCCTCCTGTTCTTCTACCAAACCAGAGCACTATCTATTTATTCTTCCCATAACTGGCTCTCATCCAAATTGCAGCATTAAGGAGCTGTTTTTACATTCAGCAGCAGACTATTAATAAACTTGGCCGCTGAATAAAATTCATAGGCTGGCTTTCTGAGCTCACTTTTACTTCTGAAGACCGTTTCAGCACAACCACCATAACACCAGAGATTCACTCTCACCCTATTGTAATCTAGTCTTTAAAGAGATGACTGAGAAAATACAAAGTAAAGACCTGTGGAAACTCAGGGGACCCATAGCTTTCATATGCTTGCATGGGTCTTGCGTTTGGGTTAAGATGGGAAACAGGGGAAAAAACACATCTCCTATTTATAGGTGTTACTCACAGCACTGGGAATCTGTTACCAAGGATGCTGTTTTAGAGTAATAAAATATTAATGTCAACTGTACAAACAGAGGAGACGTGCAGATATTGTAGAATGAGATGCTCCTGTTGCACCGCAGGGAGATGAGGAAGCGATATGATGGTAGAAGAAGGCAGTGGGAACATAAATGGAAAAAAGAGGTAAGGCTCACCTGGAGGCAGATACTCTGCGTAGCCGCTGGAGTTCACCAGGACATTAGTCTTAAAGGTGGAGTCAAAGTCATCATCTGCACTGAGGAAGGACAGGAGAGGAAGTGACACAACTTGTTGAAATATAAGGCGTGTGTGTGTTGTGTGTTTAGGCGTTTATGTGTGTTTTACCTGTTGTAAAGCAAAACATCTGGTGTCCAGACCTGATCTGTGGTGAAGCGGAGATTTTTCACTCCAGGATGTTCGCTCTGGTTCCACTGTAGGTAGTGGTCAAACCAACTCTTAAAAGCAAAGTAAAAGATACAGTCTGTACCTACTGGACTACAGGCAATTTCCACTTCCCTCTATTGTTCAGTTTAGATGCAATACAATTCATATAAATCATCATATAATTAAGCAAAATCGTACTTTTGTATCGTTAGTGTCAAAGAACTATTTTTGTAAAAACAACCCCAATTTCACCTACGTTTTGGCAATGTTATCATGGGATTCACACAATATAGATTAAAACCTTAATTTGCACATAAGAATTTGCATAAAGTTTATGTAAAAATCAACTAAACCCATAAAAGCAGCAAATTCATTGTCACCCAAAGCATTTAAAATCTCTTGGGGGTTCTTACCATTCTTAGCCACATGTTAGAGGTAAACACCTGGTTCTTTTCATCCTGCAAAATATTAAAACAATGCTATATGTAATTTGCTGTGTAAATCACAGTCAGAATAAAGTCACAATCTCAAAATCCACAAATAAAATTTATTCAATCAAATTTATACATTAATCAGAAAAGAAGAGGCTGCAAACACTCATACAAATAACTATACCTTAATATACTGTAACTGTAAATTAGAAATATATTTTGTCACATTATGAGGTTGAGCACAACTGCAGCTGCAGGCACCTACCACATCCATGATCTGTATCAGACTGAGTGTAAAGAAGACGGTGATGGGAAGGGAATCATTTGCCACTGGTCGTTCCATCCGGTTGTAGTCCTTCAGGAGGTTTTTCAGCAGGTTCCTCTGGTGAGGACCCTGGAGCGACACTGAAGAGGAAGAAAAATATTCAGATCCGACTAATTCTTCACCTGGAAAATAAGCCACTCTTCAAGTTATAACAACACAACTACATGCTCCAGTTTTGTTCGCTTTTTAAGGCGTTAATGGTCTGTGTTTCCTATGAACGAAAATGGCAGCAATCTTCAAGGAAATCTTCCAGCAAAAACCTCACTAAAAATCAAATGAGACTTTGGGGTGAGAGTACTGCCAGGAAGGGACAGATGCTAAAAAACATGTTGCTGATAAAAAACGGAAAATTCAACCCTCAGGAACTTGCTCATCTATAAACACACCCAAAAGGACAAGACTAAAAAGAAAAGAGATAGAGGTAAGGGAGCAAAGCAGGAGATTTAATGATGAAATTTGCAGAAATAAAAACTGATCATTTATCACCATTAGTCACATTTATCTTGACTGTTATGGTTTAGGCTTTGCAAATGAAACATGGAGGATGGATCCAGCTCCTCAGTCACACTGAAATATTTAACATTAATCCTTAAAATACAGAAGGAAATCTAACGAACAAGATTCAGGAGGAATGTGCAGAGTGTAATCAGAATCTAATTAAAAATATCAGGGCATAATTGGCACTAATTAATGTACAAATAGGTTTGTTAGAAAAGTTCTGAGATGATACAAGAAAAGTGTTGAATAAATGAATGAATGAATGTTGAAAGTACAGTAGTGGCCCATAATAACTCACATTTGATCCAAATTCAGAGAATTTTATTTTAGATCTCCCAAAAGATCCCAAAGATTTTCAGTCTAGCATTTAGGGAGTTATTATAAAATGATCAAAATGATTTCTCCTCAAAAATAGAGTCATGGACTTGAAACTTTCACTCAGCCTGGTGTTATGTAACTTCAATAAAGTGCTGGGAAAATTAGATGCAGACTGGTATTTATTTATTTCTCAGTGACACTTTTTAGGGGAAATATGAGAGTTCAAGGTGTTTTAGTGCTGAGAATAGGATGTCAGCAGTGGCAGAAATGTACTCATCTCACTATAAGATTGTTTCATTTGAAGCATGGTGAAGTGGTGGAGTAGCTCTGGATGTTTTTGTTTTTATAATTCAGTCTGCTTTCCTTTGCCTTCTCTGGCCTCTTGTTGCCCTTTCTGGCATCAAATCTCTTGTTGAAAACACAAGCAGAAGTATATCACTGCTGGTACTTCTGCCTGCAGGGAAAGAAGTTCAGCCGCTCTGCTCTCAGCTTTGACATCCGCTATCAGCCTTTAAATCCAGCTACGACTTCTCCTGCTCAGAGCCCTGTCATTTTGGCTGCAGCAATACGTTCACAACACAGCGGCAGGCAAGACAGAAGAGCAGATCTATACATGCGGTTCAACTCATCTGTGTCATGTTTTCTGTGTGGAAAAATCTCCTGAGGTGGACACTGATTTGAACAGAAGAAAAGAGTCAAGAGAAGCGGTGAAATGTTGCTGCTTCAGGTTCTTTTACACAATCCTTTACATGATCCTGTCATCTCCCTCACAGCAAACAGTAGATGTCTGCCTATTAAAACATCTCATGCAGAGGCACCCAGCCTCT
>JAUMHL010000003.1:8153562-8184491 GCA_032362345.1 Sandelia bainsii | reverse complement strand
GTTAACAACATGCAATGATGGCATGATAGTGGACAGGGAAAGAGAGAAGAAGAGGAGAGGAGCTCAGTGTATCAGGATCTCCACAAACAGGAAAAGTCACAGATGGTCACTGTTGAGAGGGCTGGCTGTTCGCAGAGTGCTGCATTGAAGCATATTCATGGAAAGTTGACTGGAAGGGAAAAGTGTGGAAAAGGTTCACAAGTAACAGCAATGAACGCAGCCTTAAGCAGATTGTCAAGCAAAGCCGATTCAAGAACTTGGAAGAGCTTCATAAGTGGTGGAGTGAGGCTGGAGTCATTGCATCAAGAGCCACAACACCTTCAACGTCTTCAGGAAAAGGGCTTCAACTGTTCCATTCCTAGTATGAAGCAGCTCCTGAACCAGAGACGTCAGAAGCATCTCGTCTGGGCATTGGCTCATTGCTCAGTGGTCCAAAGTCCACTTTCAGATTTCATTTGGAAATCAAGGCCCCAGAGTCTAGATGTAAAGTGGAGATGCACAGAATCAAAGTTGCTTGAAATCCACTGTGAAGTGTCCACAGTCAGTAAGGATCTGGGGTGTCTTGTCATCACTTGGTGTTGGTCCACTATGTTTTATCAAGTCCAAAGTCAACACAGCCATCTACCAGGGCATTTAGAGCACTTCATGTTTCTGTCTACTGACAGCTTTATGAAGATGCTGATTTGCTTTTGCAGCAGGTACCAAAACTAATGAAGTGGTTTGCTGACTATGACATTACTCTGCTTGATGGGCCAGTCACATAGGGGGTGCATCACCTAAACCCCACAGATTCTCTATGAGATTCTTTTTTAACCATATGGATAAAAATGAAATCTGTTTGCTGTATCCCCTGACACAGATAGATGTGAAAGTGCTATTAATTTTCTCATCTAACTCTTGGCAAGAAAGCAAATAAGCTTATTTTTTCAAAAAGTAAAACTGTCCTTTCAACCCTAATCATCAATGTTTACATCAACTTTAACACAAAAGTTACCACTGTTTGCATCCTAGTGGAACTTGTTTATCTTATGACTGATGCTTCCCTACAGATCACACAGAAGCAATTAAGAGCCTCACCAGAAGATGAACTGGCTCTCAGTAAGATTCAGGGCATGAAGCAGATTTGCCATTTGCCAGTCACAGCAATTAGTGGATTCAAAATATCCCAGTTTAATTTCACTTTCTTAGCCGCCAAAGGATGATTTGCAATAGAAGAGACTAATTGAAGACCTGGTGGCTACCAGCCACAGAAGCAGGAAGAACTGACATACTTAGACACCCAGTACAGCAGTCAGGATTTACAAGCACTTGGCTGGAGGCTGGAATTAATTTGAAGCTTTGCAGATGTGCTTATATCCTTTCAGCATCTTGTTATTAAAAGGACAATATAATTTAAGAACACTTGTAGTCTGTACATCACAGCAGAGTCAAATTGGTTTATAAACTAATATAATAAAAAGTGATATTTTAGAATCTAGAACTCTGCAAGAATATGAGAGGCCATCTGCATTTATCAGACACCATCCACAAGGGTTTGGTGGTGACAGTTGTGCGCTGAGGCACAGACAGTTGGGAGCTGCCTGTCTGCAGAATATCAAAACAAAAAATTCAGACAGCAGCATCTGGCAAAGTCTCAGAATAGAACTGAGTAGTTTTGGCATAATTAATCTATTTTGCATCTGGAGGGATGTCTGAGGAGGTAAAAATCATACTAACTGATCAGACTATCAGCATGTTTTTGCTGTTCCACCTGTGCACAGTTACATCCCCCCACCACACTCTTTTTTTCCCTCTGTCTATCTTTAAATATGTGTTGTCCTCGGATTAGATAATGCTGTTCTTCATCCTGCTACTATCTGGATGGGGTCCGCCCACCCTTTGCTCCATGGATCTTTCCATTTGGAGTGAACTCTATTATCTTTAGACCCATCTGTCACAAGGATTTAGATAAATAAATGATGCCGAATGTCATTGTTATGACTTTAAAGCTTAATACTCTACCCTGCTCTGTGCATATTGTTTGGTTCAGGGATGACATATTTGATATTTCATAAGCTCATAAGTATCAGATCTATGCCTCCCTTGATTAATCTGATACTAATCTGCTGAACTGATACTGAGAACAGTTTTTTTCTTTGAAGATTAAATTGATTTATAAATAAAAAGAAGTTTCTATAACACACTTGGAATTTCACCATTACAATAATGACGCCAATTGCTGAAATTACAAATGAAAAGTGATGTAATAGCATTTCTTATGAAACTGTGACAATCATTTCAGGCTGATTTATGACACCAGGGCACCCATGTATAGACAGACATGCTCACACACACATCAACGCACACACTTAGGGAAGGGGAAATCTGCCAATCCCGGCTAAAACATCCCTGACAGATGACTCATTCTTTGCCTTTGCTCCGTGTAACATCTGCAACTTAGAGTCTTTGCGGTCATTAAGCCCCTCCAGCTTTAAGGAAGATGCCCTGATGGTGGACAGTCATAAAGTAGGAAACATGTCCAAAGATGGGAATAAATGCCTGAAAATGTAAAGGAAATCTGTGTATATATTGTCATAACTGCTTTTTGAATCTATGGGAGGGGCTACGAGATGCTGATGCTGCTAATGGATAACGAGAAAGTTCATACATCCAAAGTGAGGCCGTCTGGAATATTTTGATGTCATCACACTGGAACTTACTGGTGTTGCAGCTTAATCAGTTTTTACTGAGTTTGACTTTTAATTTTGAATTTTCTCAATGAAAGTGATGCGTTTGAGTCCTCTGTGGAAGTTGCAACAGGATTTGACGTGGAGGATCTCTTTGCGATTCAGCCAGATGTGACCTTCAGGACCATAAGAAGATTGAATACTAAAATACCATAAAACCGTCAGAGGAGTTAAGGCCTTTTTCTCATCCACGTAGCCAATTGCTTGTGGAAATCCTTACTGAAAGGTAAGAAATGCAATACAAAGAGCTGTTTTAAATAGGCCAACTGAATATATTTAAAATTGAGAGCATATAGCTACTAAATTGAAGTGAATGTGAAATTAAACTTCTGATTAATCTTGATTGTTGAGTACTGAAACATTCTTTGACAGAACAAATTGAAGTAAGACGTTATTTTGTTGCTTTTCAGATATTCAAAATCTAAAACATCATCTTTTTTAAAATCATATTATTGGCAGAGAAAGAATACTATTAAGAATTAAGAAGAAAATGAACACGAGCAAACCTAACAGGTATGGAACATTTCAGAAATCTTCTTTAGCAACGTCACAACTTAACATGTTATTCTCACATGTTTCAACTAATATCTGTGTCTGTCTCCTGCCTTCTCCGCTTGAACCCTATTAAAAGATTCTGTGAATTGTCATCTTTAAACCCTCACACCATGGAGCACTCCCCCTCTATGAACTTGTCAGTGGTTGATGGGGATGAGGTGGAGGACCAGCGCCCCCTCATTCCACCAAGGATGGTTCCACCACCTCAGGCCTGCACGCCACAGTGTGGGATACACCACACCATCCAAACATCAATCGATCACACTGTGTGGCTGGACAGAACCCAGGCCATGGCCACCACACCTCTATACAACGGTCACCTTTATGTCACACCGTCACCTCGCTGCAACAAGAGGGCAGACAAAGCCAAAGGCAAAGAGAAGAAATGTGAGAAAAGGTCAGGGGGGAACAGACAACATCAAGGACAGAAGGAGCGAAATCACCACTGCAAAGCCAAAGTATCTCACAGACTCCAGGAGAAAGTCACCTCCTTCACTGACATCCCCATATCACCCTGTGGGTCACCCTTTAAGGGCCCCTGCAGGTCACATTTAGAGGTCAAGGATGTCGAGGGCAGAGGTCGCCGCAACGTTTCTTTGGAGATGCACGACCGCCAGAGTCTCCCAGAGATCATCATCACCAGCAAGGATGATGACATCCAGCCACACAGGGAGACATCCCAGTATCTCCAGGACTCGTCCAACAGCAAAGGCCTGCTGCCAGGAGCTGAATGTCCCAGTCCGAACCCTAGTCCTCCATCCAGTCCAGAAAACAAGCTGAACACCAAGGACAGCCACTACTGGAAAACCCATAACATCGGCTGGCGGCTGGTCCACAGGAGGGCTCTGTTTCTGAGGAGGCAGCGGCTGAACGACTGTGCCATGGCAGTAGGGATATTCGGGGTGGTGATGATGGTGATGGAGACAGAGCTCTCCTGGAGCGTCTACAGCAAGGTTAGAGAGGGAAACCAGAGTAAAACCTCTGAGAGGTGTGAATGTAAAAGTTTACCAAGAGTAAAAGAAATGTGTGTATGTCTCCCACAGAGCTCTGTTTACTCCCTGGCACTGAAGTCTGTCATCAGTTTGTCTACGCTCATCCTGCTCGGCCTCATTGTAGCGTACCACTGCTGTGAGGTGCAGGTAACAACATCTGTTCATAATTACATAATGTGTGTTTTTTCTACTAAAGTCCTCCTCTGGTGGCATTCTCTGAATTTGAAAGACTTCTCTGAAAATCTGAAGAAATGACGTTTAATTCAGTTTTTTTGCTTTTTTAAATAGTTGTTTTGCTGGATGTGTTTGTTTTTTTTATGTCCATACTACAGAGTAAGCAAACTCCCAAATACGCTAGTCAGACAAACCTGCCTGACAAACACTGCATTGGTATGTCTTTTTTCCTGTATCTGTTTCTAAATAGGGTTGGATATGCACACTAGCCATGTCGTCATTGTTTGGATAGTTAGTACCTATTAAAGATCAATTTCTCTTTAGTCTTTAGTTTTTTCTCTTTTAGTTGTGGTTCCTTGAAATTGAGATTTACTTGTGACATCCTCATCACAGGTTGTGGCCTTAGTGTGATTTTTCTTTCTCAGGTTTAAAGGATTTTTAGATGCATGGAAGTGGAAGTGTCCAATATTTAACAACTATTTTTAGTTTTTTTTCTATCTTGTGACATATTAAAATATATTAGATTTTTATATTATTCACTTTTACTATAATACACTCTTCCCATCTCTCTTGTAGCTCTATGTTCACGACATTGGTGCAGAGGATTGGCGGATTGCTATGACAACTGATCGTTTGGCTCTGATAGCCCTGGAGCTGGCAGCGGTGGCCATTCATCCCTATCCAGTGGGTCTGCTGTCGTACTTCCAGCAGACCACGACTCGCCTCACTCTGTCAGAGACAGAGCTGGAGATCGTCCTGGCTCTGCCCATGTTCCTGAGGCTCTACCTGCTCGGTCGTGCCATGATGCTGCACAGCCGCCTCTTCACTGACACTGCATCCCGCAGCATCGGAGCGCTCAATAAGGTGGGAGGTCACTCGTGGGCTCCCTTTAGAATCTGGCTTTGGGCTTAACTGGCTTGGATAGTACTGTGATGAGATCATAACACATTTAAATTCAAGAGAAGAGTGAAATTTGGGGCTTTGCACTGTCAATTTTCATATGATTTTAAAAACTGCAGCAATGGGCACTAACCTGCTACAGGACATTTACAGGATTTAAACTATATTCTATATTTCGGATAATGATTTGGGTCAGGCTTCCTCTATGGACATTTCATGCACATCTGTTTATGTCTTATGTCTAGGTGGGCCGAGAGGTCTGTAGACGTGTGACACTTGAGGTGTGACTATCACAGTTTCGCTCCTATGAATCCCAGTGATTTCACATGCTGATTACGTCCCTTGCTAGCTCTCCTTTGCTTGTCTGCTTTCTTTTCCACAGTTGATGTCATCCACCTGGCTAATCCCCTCCCTTATTAATGCAATTTAAGAGTGATGAAAATAACCTTTGTCTCCCCTCTGCAATGCCAAACCTACTATCCATGTATCAAGCCAGATTGAGAACAAGTTTTCTTATCCCTCATCTCCTCTGTATTATATAATCATAATCTGACAGGTGCTATCCTAAATAGTCTGCTTAAGTAAGCGCCTACCATCAAAATTATGACGTAATGTATCCCCTTTGTGATCTTTAGATACACTTCAACACCCGGTTTGTTGGCAAAACACTAATGACCACCTACCCCGGCACTGTGCTGATGATTTTCAGTGTTTCTCTGTGGATTGTGGCAGCGTGGGGCTTACATGTTTGCGAGAGGTATGAGATGATACGTTGGTCCACTAGTATGGTGATGTGCAATTAATAGTAATCATTACTATCATGCAACAGAATTCAATATTACTTTCTACTGCAGCAACGACTCTAGTTTTCTTTCAACTGTACTTTATCTGTACTAGCTTGATTATATGAAATTCCAAACACCACTAATCTTGACTCAACAGTGACAATATGACAAATATTTGGGCTTTTTACACAAGATGCAACTCAAACTAGGAGTGAGTAAAGAAAAGATCATCAGTATTGTGAAAGTATCCACACATTATTCATCTATAAGAGTCAGATAAGTTGAGTAAAGGAGTATGTAAGACCAGAAAATGATGTCTCTCATGTCACAATGTCATTACTGTTTATCAACCAGATCTACGTGAATTACACAGAGATTAAATAAGTCCTTTTTATTCTTTCAGACACCACAACTACAGAGACCTCAGTAGCAACTACATGGAGGCCTTGTGGATGGTCTCTGTCACTTTCTTGTCCATTGGTTATGGAGACGTGGTGCCTCACACTTACTGTGGACGCAGCATCTGCCTCCTCACTGGGATCATGGTGAGCACATAGTGGACTGACATATGCTTAACTCTCTTATATATGCATAACAGCATAAAGTCCATAGATGCCCTGTAACAAAGGCAGAAAATAACAACACAAGTTAATTACAAATTCTAATTGAAAATCGTTAACATTGACTCTCACAGGGAGCAGGCTGCACAGTCCTGGTGGTGGCAGTAGTTGCCAGAAAGTTGGAGTTAACCAGAGCAGAGAAACACGTTCACAACTTTATGATGGACTCACACATCTCCAAGAGGGTAAATACCAAGATTTGTGTGACTGTATTGTACATGTTTCTGTTATGCAAATAGCATGATAGCTTAAAGCATTTTTATCCTTAAAAAACACACTCACAATTCAACACATTTTAACATACACATTTTTGTGGGTAAAAAAATCTTTAGTTGCTTTGTATTGAGTGCTGGTATCAGAATATTCCTGAAGTAAATCATGGGGTAAAATAAGTTCTTCTTGTTTCAATACAAATCAGCTTGTTTACATGCATTTTTAGAAGCATGTCTTGTTTTTTTGGATACTGCAGTGATCTGATACTTTCCCCTGTTATTGACTGATATTGACACTTTTTTTAAAACAAGAGAGTTTTCATTGAAAAAAAGTAGTATTATCTCACCTGATGAACAGAAATTTGTCTCCTCTTTAGAAAAAAATCAAGTTTAAAAATGACTGCAGCACACTTGGCTGTTTACATTTTGTTTGTGTTAGTCAGCATGTGCAGTAAATAACAGCCCCTCGAGGTTATGTGCATAACATAAAACGATTCTCCCGAGTGATTTTCTACATCCTTTCACTAGATAAAAATTGCTGCAGCAAATGTGCTGAGAGAGACTTGGCTTATCTACAAACACACTAAGCTGTCAAGAGAAAGAGACCACACTAGAGTCCGCATGCACCAGAGAAAGCTGCTTCTGGCCATCCACCAGTAAGACTCTTATCACTCACAATCACAGTGCAACAGCTTTTTCACTCATAACAATCATGTTTCGTTTCACATTCTGGAAAACAATGGATCATTGGTATCTAAATGTATGTAGGTGGAAAGTAAATAAGTGCATCTACTTTAGTATAGTGTTAGGTATTTCTGCTTTACGTGAGTATTTCCATTATCTGATACTTTACTGATATTTATGAGTTAATTTTCAGACCCAGAATAATAATACAAATCACAGTACAATACAAACACTTTTACAATGTCCCGGCGTAAAATTCCAAAGTGATCCAACAGGATGTAAAGCAATTAAAATGTTAATTACTATATTCACAACATATGATCATAAGTGTATGAGGTTGTTAAAATGATCACTACCTTTACAAGCTGCAAAATTAAAGTGATGAATATGCTTTTTGAATGCAGGACTTTTACTTGTATTCCTGCTTTTACTTGAGTAAATTATCTGATTCCACCGCCGGTACTGCGATACGAAGATAAAAATTTGACACAATGAATTTTTTCACATACTTTAAGCACATTTAGTGGAATAAATTCAGAGTCAGGGAGCAGACACGAGTAAAATTCAATGTCCAGTTATTTATTATTAAGGGTCAGTTCACCTAAATCACATAATCTACCCTGTAGTGGTACAGTGTGTAGACTTGCATGTTGTTTTATGTCATAATGTTTTGAGATAGTTGTCTCTGAAACCCAGGCAATAAAACACACTGTTGCACACTCAGTAGTGTTTCTGCTACAACCTTATCTAGTCTGGTTTATTAGTGGCTAATATTAGTTAATATTAACAAAGTTCAAGTAGATATTGCTGTATAACAAACAATTCTGTCTCATGTTTCTGACTTTATTATGCTATTGTTAAACTACATACAGCAGTTAAAAACTTAAAATGACATTTAAAAGTTCTAATTGTAAAATCATTGTATGTAATTATATAATCTAAACTGTATAATCCACAGTAATTTCTGTACACTGTACCAGAGTTACTATAAAAACAGTTGACACTTCATGTGCGTGAACTGTCTAAAAGTACTAAAGTCATAGTAAAGTCCTGTAGCACCTAAAACTAAATAATTTTATCTCCAGGCTGCGTCGTGTAAAGATGGAGAAGAGGATACTCGCAGATCAGGGAAACACATTAGTGGATCTCAGCAAGGTGAGAAAACCAAGTGGAAGCATAATTTTATACACCACCCTGTGAAATCCTCAGAAAAGTAACATAAAATGTTTCCTATTATCTTTTCTTTCTCCCCCAATAAAGATGCAGAACCTGATGTATGACGTCCTGACGGAGGTGCAGGGCTGCAGGTCAGAGCTGGACGCACATATCCACAGCCTGGAGAAGCACGTGGAGGAGCTGAGGGAAGGATTCAGGAGCCTGATGCCGCTCCTATCCAGCACCCTGTCCACGCAGAACTCCTCCATCCGCCACCTGCTCAGGGAGAGAGAGGTGAAGACAGAGACTGCTGGTGTGGGTGGAAGCGACAGGTAGAGAGGCCGAGGAAGCTGATGAAGAACTCAGTGCTTCTTAAGGTGCTCCTGGGGAATTTATCTGCTTTTAATGCAGCTAAACTGATCAAGTTGGGAATTTTTTCTTACAGTGGACAAAGAGGAGTTGATAACAAAGTGACGGCTGTACAGAAGTATGGAAAATTGTATTAAAAATAGGTTGTAGCAGAAATACTATAAAACCAAAATGTAGAAATTAGTCATAATTAAATTCTTACTAAGGATTTTTGCGTATTTCCTGGAGTGACAAAAACAGACCTGGAACCAAACTGTGAACATTTATTAATAGCTGCAATGATTAGTTGAGAGTTGAGATTAGTGAGAGAAAACAGCCTGCAAATGTTTTGATTAATAAATTAAAGTCTCCCTCCACTCAAACATGTGTTTTATTGTATTTTACTTACTTTACAGACTGATGTTAAAAGACTGGATGCTAGCCCGTGGTAAACATAGTTCTGTCCCAGCTCTTGAGCTTTGAGACGTGTTGCTGCCATCAATTTCAAATTCTGAATGACACATTCCCAGTTTAAACATTTCTAAGTTTAAGTTTTCTAAGTTCTATTGTGAATAAAATACAGGTTTGTGAGATTTGAAAATTATTGCATTGTTTTTATGTAGATTTTACAAAGCACCCCAACTCTTTTCAAACTAGGGATGTATTATGTAACTGGAGATAACCTTTAATTGTTCCATATAAAAATACATTGCAATTTGAATATTTTAGGTCTTTGGATAATTGGTCTGACATTTGTAGCATGTGGTGACATGCTACAAAAAAACTGTAATGAGTGTTTTCAGCCCTATGCTATTATTATAATATACAAGTCAACCAAAACATTCACTTGAACAGTTAGCACTCCTATGAGTGGGTAGATTTATCTGCAGAGACTTTTTGATTATGTAATAAAACATGAATACACTTAATACAGTTTGGTACTGTAATCTGCACAACTGCACATAACCTGTAATGCTCTAATAAAGATAAGACTCCTGCCTCTGTATTAAATGTCTAACTGACCATTTCACAGAGAAGAAAAACATTTTCTTATAACAGAGTAACCACACTAAAACCATTGCTTTAGCCAAAACAATATTTTATTACGAGAGACAGGGTAGGAGGGTGGATTACAGCAACAACTGATCTGTCAACATGGAACCGGAAATTAGAAATCCATCTGTTGCCCAGTCCATCTTCAGGTCACATTTCAGAACAGACCGCTGGGTCAAGACGCTGATATCAACCGGTCCATCCCCTCCTCTCCCCTTCAGCTCCAGGGAGAACAGCTAGTGCTGCTTCCTTCGGAATGAGCACCCTGCCAGAGACAAAGACAGCGCTGATGACAAAAGAGAACCCTCACCGCACAGAAATCCTGCAGGCGGTGCACACTGCTATTGTGCTACACAGTGCTGATGCATGAGTTATCACAGCAGCTTTGACAAGAAAACACAAAACAACTCATTTATGGAGATTAAGCAACTACACTAACGACACAGCCAGCAGTGTTAGACCTGCACTGTACAGTGGCCTGAGAGTAAATGTTTGTTCTCAGCCTTCGAAAGGGGGGAGCCAGGGGTCTAGCTCAACCCTTCTGCAAACTGAGGTCAATCTGGCACTGGAATGAGATTGGAAGACCACGATAGAGGAAGTCCAGTCACTTAGCAGTGCGGCATACAACCTCAAACCATGCTAACAGTACATACAATATTTATTTGCAAAGTACCAGCTGCTATGTTGAATTAATCTGAGTGTGTTACCAGTGACAATTTTTTCTTACTTTACTCTTAACCACAAAACAAGAAAATGCTAAAACTGTATACTGTATCATATACTGGTTGATAGTTAATGCTAATTAATGCCGGAATGCTAGTGTGAGGTTACTTTACAAAATAAAGTATTCATAGGGCAACAAGTTCTAACTCTGAAATAACCGAAATTAGAAATTATCTCTCAAATGTGACTCTCAGTGATAAAAACTGAACATGATGCAAGAAGGGTTCTTATGTTCTTCATATGTTAGTCTGGACCTGAGACTGGGATGGAAAAACAAAACCTGACTGTACCAAGTTGTGAAACCCAATTCAAGGTGTCAAAATGGTACAGAGAGCTTTGACATGCTGGGTTCTGCTGCTAATGAATAACTAACCTTACCAAAAGCCTGCCTCAATAAAGGAATATTACACAAACAATTTTTGGTTTCCTTCCCTTCTAAACAGCCAAATATAGTTTCCTCAAATTCCTCAAAAGGTCTTAAAAGGTATTAATGTCTTCAGTTTTTTCCCTTCTCCTTGCCAGAGGCTAGTTAGTTAAAATGTTTTTGTTTCTGACTGCTTTCTGCTTTTAACTATAAGGATTGTTGTGGAATTTCAGTCAGACTCATAGCAAACTCCTACAAGCTACAGTAGCAAGGAAGTATGTCAGTAAGTGTCTTAAAAAATGTTAATCCATCCCTCTGAATCCTGACACTCGAAGTTGAGGTTACACTAAAGTACCATTAGAAGTGATTGTTCATACTGAAAATGTGATGATGTTATGTGCTGGACTTTGACACATTTTTGGTCAGTATGATCATGTAACAGGTAGTAGATTACATTTTAGTATGATTACAAAAACTCTTAAATTTAACTTGAACCCTGCAGAAACCCTGTACAAGACACACCACATTTCTGCAGATGAGAGAAATGGGCAAATGACCCGATTCTAGCAAAGTCCACATGCAGTACCAGCTCACTAACACTTTAGATTTGCTGCTGAGCTGCACAAATAATCATGACTACAATTGACTTACAGTTGACAAGAATACTGCACAATAATACTGACCCTCTGTGAGACGTGCTTTGCCTCCAGTGGGCTGACACAGGACTGTTGAACAGCCCACACACAGCACAACTGTCTGAGCATGGCTGAACACCGTCGTGATCTTGTAGCATCCTGGAAAAGACAGACAAGAGCCCAGTTACAAATGTGAACCTAACGTTATTACTGAATCAACAGATATGGACACATAACAGTTCTGATCAGGTGTATTAGCATGTTGAAATCCTGTACCTGGACATTTCACATCCATAAAGTATGAGTTAGGACTTTGAACAAGGCGCTTCTTCTTGTGTCTCCTCTTCTCCTCCTCAGGGGATGGGTGCAACAAGTCTTTTGCAAGCTGCATTAGAGAAAATGAGAAAATGAACTAAAGGAAATTTATCCAAATCAGAAAAAATGTCAACTTTGACCAATTCTGTTCAAAATTTGGGATTACCCACATCATGCCACTGAAAGAATAAGATGCTGGATTGCCGCCATTTATACGCATAATTCAGCTTTAAAGGATTAAGGTAAACTGTTTTATTAGCATTGTTTTGTTCTGCTAACTATAGCGGAGCTACGTTAAGGCTGCGCGACTGGCCTACATTTCTTGGATTAAGTAACACAGGCTACGCATTTTAATCAATCGCAGGTGTTTCTTCAAATATTTATACATTAGTGATAAAGCAACTTAGTCAGGAGCCTAATAACACTAATCAAGCGGTAACTACGACTATTAGTGTAAAGCTTTCTGAGTCATCTACAGCCTCCGTTCAACTGGCTCCATGTTTGCGGTGTGTGCGCAGCCATCTTGTGTCACAACGCGCTCGCAATGCGCCCAAATGTTCACGATTATTTGTGTATAACTGGGACCAAAGCTCAACCAAAAACTCTAAAACTGACATCAGTCGATTCGCTACTTTCTTAGGTAAATGTATAACCGTCTGTTGGCTCCGTAACACGCGTCTAAATGTTATAACTGTGAATTTACAACGGGCTCTGGATACTCACTGGCATGTTGGCGAGGAAATAGCCGCTGCCGAAAAGGAGGCATTACCGGAAGCGAGGGGTTCATATCGATGGTTCCTTTGAGCACGGGCCGGATGTGACGAATTTTACACGACATGGCGGCCATGATAGTGAGGTCAAAACTAATGCCAGAACTACATCTCTTTTTATAGCTTAGTGCTGACAGTTTAAAAAAAGAAAGCTTAGTGCTGACAGTTGATTAACTTCTACAGATGTCTGAATAAGCAATATTCACATTAGAACACATGGGAGATTATAATATTATAACTTATTATAGGCTTTATTATAACCTATAAGGACAATGAGAGGGAGACAGGTGGAAAGGGAAGAAACAGTGAAGGTAGATGAGTTTAAATACCTAGGGTCAACCATACAAAGCAATGTGCAGTGCACAAGAGAGGTGAAGAAGAGAGTGCAGGCAGGGTGGAGTGGATAGAGATTAGTCTCAGGGGTGATGTGTGACAGAAGGATAGCAGCAAGAGTGAAAAAGAAGATTTACAAAGTGGTAGTAAGACCTGGTATGATGTATGGTTTGGAAATGGTGGTACTTACAAAAAGGCAGGAGGCCAAGTTGGAGGTGGCAGAGCTGAAGATGTTAAGATTTTCATTGGGAATGACCAGGATGGACAAAATTAGAAATTAGTACATCAGAGAGACAGCTCATGTTGAGCAGTTTGGGAACAATGTTAGAGAGGCACGGTTGAGATGGTTTGGACATGTGCAGAGGAGGGATAGTGAATATATTGGACAAAGGATGTTGAGTATGGACAGAACAGGATGCTAGAGGATAAGGTGAGATGGAGGCAGATGATCTGCTGTGGGGCCCCCTAAAGGGAGCAGCTGAAAGAAGAAGATAGGCTTTATTATAACCTGCATTTTGTTATGGGAGTCCCACAGAAATGTACTTTAAGCACTTCTAATTATTATATTATATAATCTTTATCATGAGTTCCCCCTTGTGAGAGATCAGGGCTCAAGCATATGACAAGTTTCATCCTCAGATATGTAATAGTCAACAACCACATAACCATAGGTTTTGACAAGTCTCTCTTAATACAGTTTAGCTGGAGGTAATATTTCATTTCCAAGCAAATACAATAGACAAAGTGTATGAAATTCCTTTGAGATGCAATTCCTGCATATGAGCAAGGAAAACCAGTGGGATCACAAAAAATAATTTGTGTGTGTTTGTACACACTTAACACACCAGCCAAATTAAAAACAGTAGTGAATGTCATCTTGCCACACTGGCTGACAACTGTGACATACGATAGCAATGGTTCATCTATATTAAGTACCAGATACGTGCCTGTTTTTTGTCCTTGGCGTAAATTGCGAGCGTGAGCAAAACAAAGCAGTGAAATGGATCTTGTAAACAGGGTTATGATTAGGCGTGCTGGGGAAAGTATCTGGATTTTTATGTGCCACCTCATGTTTTGCCGCTGCCTTTTTATGTACCACAAAAATGTTACTATTAAGTCTCTAATTTTGTTATCTCTTCAACAACATAAGAAAAACTGTACATATGTATTTTTATTTACATATAACAAACAAAAGTCTGTAAAAATACACGCCCGTTGTCTCAGTACTATGTCCCCTGTCCCTCCTCTTCTGTCGGTTCAGGAGTGTTTACTTCAAGTGGATCTGTGAGCGCCATCAGTTCCTTTATCTTCACATAGGACTCACAGTCTAGTGGGAAGTGGTTTCTCTGAAAAAGTCAGACAAGAAATGATCATACAAATCTAATTATTGCATCAAAAGTAGCCCAAACTAATACATTAAGTAATATAATTAAAATAGTAAAACATACTGAAATATTTTTCTCCAGTATAAGTAACATTAAACAGAGCATTATAAACAACATACACTAAGTCAGACAGAAATGACTGAATATTAGCACAAAACTATGAGGGAAAGCTACAATATACAACTTATACAAGCAGTAGCGTGAGACTCCTAATCAGTCAGCTCTGTTCTCTCCAGAACCACACCTGCAGACATAGACGCAGGAGGCCTCCTCCCTCACCCTGCATCTCCAGTGACGCCAGGAACAGAGGCAGCGACTTCTCTGTAATTCTGTTTCCTACAAAAACACACAACATAACCATTTTATTTAAATCTGTGCTAAATAGTTGTAATTGTTTCTGAGGATCTCGCAACAAAATTAATATTTAACAGTATTTAAAACATGAGCTGAGATGAATAAACTACATTTACTGACCTGCCAGGTTGAGGGATGTAAGTGCTGTGTTTCCAGGCAGAAAGAGCTGTCCGTTCCTGTGCTGCACTGATTGGTCCAGCAGGGGGTTCACAATCTCCACCGTCTCTATGTGCTGGTGGAGAAGGAGAGAAGTGAACAAGTGCATGACACCGTATTGTGCTGTATGTTCAAATCAGACAGTAAAATGCATCAAACAAACCTCATTCAGGGCAGTACTTGATTGATCCTGCATGAAAAACAAAGGAAAACTAACTAAATGATTAAAAGCAATTTAATTTAATGTGCGTGCTTATAATGGTCATGGTTGAGAAAGGTACCTCATGTGAAGAAAGCTGTTTCTCTTTGCCCCCTGGTTTGCCAGCTCTACTTTGAGGCACCTTCACCTCAGACGCTAGGAAAGATTTAAAGAGACCCACATGAATAGATAAACACCCCTGATGTCAGAAGATAGTAGAACAAGAGTTTATCTGCAACGGAAGCAATTACATTTCTTGACAGTCTTCGGGTTCTCTTTATTGGCAGCTGGCTTCTCATCTTTTTTGGATGCTTCCTGTTATTTTTCAGAGAGTAATCCATAAAATTCATAATACAACATTTACAAAACACAGCACCTACAAGTACATTAACACCACAGTTTCAACTTTGCTGTCGGTTTTATAACTTTAGCATGTTACCTTTTTTTTGGAACTGCCTTTGCTCTCCCCTTTAGTGACGCTCAGTGAAGTGCTGCTGGGTACTGAAGGGAGCTGGTCAGCAGGTGCAGGTTCAGAATCGACTCTCAGAGATGACTGCGGATTCATAAAGTGTGTTTAAAAGGTCATTAACAAATTACAAATAAAAAAAATCACACAGTATCGCTTCACACACCCTTTGTCATAGTTAGCCATGCAGAGACATATTATTAGTTCCAGTTTTAGAATTAAGTCTCTCAAATGGCAGCATTGTGTTTTTATAGAATCAATGTCCTAGCTACTCATAATCCACAGATGTCATCATTAATCATTTTCATTGGGCTGACTTTCTCATGAGATACAGACCTATATGAATAATATTCTTTATGTGAAATGTATTCATATGGTCCTGGTACTTCTAGTGTTTAGGATGAATATTATTTTTAAGATAGTGAGGTGCGGGTATTGTTCTTTCAGTGTAAGAGCTTAGAGCTAAACTCACTGGATGAAAAAATGAAATAAGATTTTGTTTGTCCATGAGGGTGAACCAACAAGTCATAAAGAAAGCAACTTTGAGCAGCCATAATGCAGGGCAGACAATAACAAGAGCAAAGGGACGATGTTAATGTAAAATCCAAAGGAAAGTAGGAGAAGTAAGCAGAAGTAATTGAAATAGGAGAGAGGAACTATGATTTCTGATGAGATTTGGTCACATGTGAGAAATGTAAGTGATAGGGACAAACATTCTGTAGGTAAGTGCAGAACATGAAGAGTTTTGATGATAGACCACTGCTCTATCTTCTCACCGCTGACGTGCGTCCAGGCAGCGTTTGCTTTCTGGATTGAAACGTCCTGGCCACCGTACCTTCACTACTTTTCTCAGTTGTGAAATCGGTTTCTGTAGTTTTGTTATAATGTGAAAATTTAAATATGCAGACATCCCTGATGCAGTACCTGAGGATGGCGTGTGGAGTTCACAATATAATTTGCTGTTACATTCTGACTGATCCTGACTCTGTGTCAGGAACAATAAATAATCATGAATAATAAATGTTTTTGCACAAAGAAGCTCTCACATGTGGACATGTTCATTTGAATCCTTTCAGGCTTGGTTGTATTTATATTTCTCATGAAGGAGCGGCCTTGAGGTTTAAGGTTTATTTTGCTTGAGATGTCATGGCATAGACACCTGAGATGTTAATAATAAGGCCATAATGTAGAAATATGTTATTTAAAGCTAGGAATACTTTAAGAAAATAATTGATAATGAGGAACATGTACTAAAAGCATATAAATAGACAGCAGATGGTTTCATTTGCTTGATATCAGCTTGCCAGTCATCTGTAGAATGGAAATATTATACAAACAAATGGGTAATCAGTATAGCAGCTTAGCCTAAGCAGATACAATGTAAATATGAAGCTAGGTCAAGCCACTGAGTATTTACTTTTTGCTTGGGCATATTAGGCCAGTTATAAGGTACTGTAGGTTAGATTAGAGAATGATGTCATTGTCACAGGGTCCAGTAGATTTATGACCACATGCCTGATATCCTCTGTTGGGCACAGTAATAGGTAAAAATATCATTCAACATGAATAATAGGCTTCCATAGCTGACCTAACTTTAGGCACATTTTATTGATAGCTGGATGTCAGACACAGACACACTTACAGACTGCACTTTTTCCAGAAGCAGCTTCCTCCTCTCCACAACTTCTTCATGAGTTAAAGCAAACTTGCCAAGTATCTGAAAATGGAAGTAGGGAGCAGTGGAGGCTTATTAAATTACTAAATATAATGCAATAAGCGCAATATAATTTAAAACAACTTAACCACTGATTTAAATGCATTATCTCTCATGTTAAAACCTCTAAGGTAAATGGATACCTCAGCCAGATGAGCAGCTCCTGAGTCTCCAATGTGATTGTTGGACAGTGAGAAGAAGAGCAAGGCACGATTCAACCGCAGGCCCTGAGAGACAGAAAAAGGTGAAAAAAATACCTTAGCTGCCATGAGGGGAACATATAGGGAGAATATAAAGT
This sequence comes from Sandelia bainsii, assembly GCA_032362345.1. NCBI lineage: Eukaryota > Metazoa > Chordata > Actinopteri > Anabantiformes > Anabantidae > Sandelia > Sandelia bainsii. The sequence continues at coordinate 8,166,575 of JAUMHL010000003.1, read as the reverse complement.
CAGTTCTTGGTTATACCTGTGCGATATATGTAGCACCTGCATCACCAATAGAATTGAAAGCCAGGTTAAGTGACAAGAGGTTTTTGTTAGCAGATCTGGTTGTTGAGAGAGCCGACCCGATCAGGCGGGCACCCTCATCTCCTATCTGGTTATTTCGCAGGGACAAGTGAGTGATGCTTTACCAAAGAAACATACAACATGAATCACGCATTTTGTTTTTCTATTTGTATGTGAAAACAGTTTGTACTTCTATGTGAGATGTGTAACTGCTTCAAACTCACACGCTGTCCTCAGAGAGAAGAAGGTGGTAGATGTGCTCTGGGAGAGGGTTGCCTTCTAATGCGACACTCCTAACAAAAAACAAAGCGAAGGACATCAGTAACCCTCCTCATTTTGTTCACCATGCTGTGGAGTCCTCTCCACATATTTTCTCTCAAATTTAGCTTCACATTATTCCATCCAGATTGATATAGACCTATGCAGAGAGTAACAAAACAAAGACTCACAGTGTGAAAATCTACTCACCTGAGGTTGGAGCACAGAGATATTGTGCTCATGAGGGAGATAACCATTTGATCTGTCAGTCTCGCCTGCCAGAACCTGCATCACATTGGACAACATTACACAAACAACAACCATAGAGCGACAGTGTATTTGCTGTAATAAGAGTGAACTTCACTCCATGGGCTCATTACTCACTGAAGGCTCTGTAGCTGGCTCAAGGAGGGAAGCATCTTCTGTAACACTCTAGCAATTTGCTCAACCACCTGCCACCCTATGTATATTGAAGAAGAATTGTATCTTGATACATCATGACATTAAATACAGAGACTCAATGCAGGTTGCTCAAAAACCAAAATGAGACTATTAAAAAGTGAAAAATGTAAATATCAAATCAAATATAAATATGGTTGTAAACATTTCTTGGTGAAGTTTTGTTATTACCAGAAATCTTTATGCTCTTCGCACTGAATGAGTTTTCATTCTCCAGTTCCACTTGGAGACATGGCTTGGATGCAGTGTTAATCTGGGACTGGCTGTCCTCTGAAGGTACAGTTGTGTTAATTATAAATGAATTAAAATAAATTAATAAATTAAAAATATAAATACTGTACATTAAGAGTTCCCATATTATGACAGTAAATTATATTTTATATAGTGAATGTTCCTAGTTCTTAATGTCCTCTTATTCTCTATATAGTTCACACCTTCATAAAATAAATCACAAAATGTGACATTAGGTACAAGTTAGAGCACAAAAAATGAAAAACAATCAGTGTTAGCAAACACAGTGTGTTAATGTGTTCATTTAAAGCTGGTGTAAGGCTACAAAATTAGTTTTAGATATCAGCTCTGTCAGTGAACAAATCAGTCTACATTTAAGACCAGTTTTGTCCAAACAATTATCATTAAAAAATCAACTGTGTAAAATGTGAAATCATTATTTTATCTCTCTGTTTCTCTGTGAGTGCAAATCTGATCAGATCACAGAGTGCTCATTTACCTGTGTCCCCTCCTTCTGATGTAGTTTCAGTGGTGGAGGAGACTGGAGTCCTTGTGCTGACAGCTGGGATATCTTTTATGTCCAGAAGAGCACAAAGCCCAGGAAAATCAATCTCCGCATTTCCAGAGCAGTGATAATCATCTGTGGTATAGCAGGTTTAAAGCAATGACCAAACAAATCTCAATTGTTCCCAAAGACAGCTTGGTAATGTTACTTACCAAAAGTCTGCACAGGCAATGTTTCATTTGGAGTCTGGCCTAAAAACAAAACAAAGAGCAGCGTTTATACCTAAACGTTTCTCCTTATATTAACTAGTTAAGCCACAACATTTAGTTACCATATGATACGTGTGACAAAATACTTAGTGATTGACAAGTATTTTATGACTGAAATATCACAATTTAAAAATGATGCTACTTTCTAATTCTGCAGTCCACCTTTACTAGTTTGTGATGAATTATGCATCAACAAGTACAACCCAATACTATACATTATTCTGAAGTGGGCCGCTATGGATAACTACTCTCACAATTTAGTGCTAACGTACATTTTCATGCTAAGACGTTTGTACTTCTAACAACTTTAATAACATTTTCAATGCTTGAATTTGCTTGAATGAGCTTGAATATTTCAGCTAAGCGTTGTGACACTCTGGTGTTGTTTCGTTTACTTTCCACGCTAACATGAATACGTCAATTGCTAATCTAGTAATGATCAGTTTTTAATGTTGTTGTTGTGTGTAAATATCAAAACACTGACATATAATTAAGAGATTAACGCTATTTTAAAATCAATTGGAAAAAGCTGAGTAATCAGTGACAGCTAGCCGTTACGTTAAGCTGCTGCAAAGCTAAAGTTAGCGTCAAAATTGATTGATATGCTGATGAAAGATGAAAGTGTCTTACGCAAATGTTTCAGTGCCTCTTCTTCAGCTGTTGCCTTCTCTGTTTTGTCTTTTGCGTGTCTCCGTCTAGACATTGTGCTATTGAATAATCAGATGAGCAGCTAAACGCCGCTGTGCCGCTAACGCTAGCTTTAACTAACCACTTGAGCGTCTCTGGCGTTACTATGGCAACAGTGAGTTCAAGCTTCGATGTCATCGCGAGACTTGTGGCAAAGTTACCACTAATTTTTCTCCTTTTGTGTCAGTACATAATCGTTTGTGGTATTTTTAAGAGTTGATTTATTCAATATTTTACTATTAGTAGTTAATCAGTTCATTAGTTAAGACTGCTGATACAAAACAGCATTTAATGTAACAAGTTCTGAAATATCGCGAGTTTTGAAAGACGTCCCAAAATTAGTGAGTGTCTCTGCTGTTTGTAGTCTCCCATTTGAAAAAAAAACATTGTAATTGTAGCTCAAACTCAACCAGGAGCTAAGAGGCCTAGATGTGGTTGACGAGAGATTTACTTATTTACCACAGTGGAGATGAAGTTCTCATTCCCATTTAGACAGCCCTGAACTTTCATTAGGGTAGATACAGTAGCTGTCATCAGGATGCAATATGAAAAGATGTGAAATAGAAATGTCCATCATGAAAACACTGTGTTCTGGAACAGATAAAATGCAGATACCGTTAATAACTAGCAGAGCACCAACACACAAATCAGTTATCCAGTTCCATCTTTGTAAACTATCTTAGGAACATTAAAAGCACAACAACATCAAGTGTATTCACAATAATGTAGTGCTTTTTATTAAAAAACAAACAAACAAAAAAACAAATATAAAACAAAAAGTAAAAACCAACAGCATTTTTCATGACTTAAGAATCATAATTACAAACTTTTAACGAGTGGAAGAAGTTTTCTGACAAACTGTACACATCACAAAATGTCCACCAGTCTGCCATTTACAATGCTTGCATCTTATTTTGTGATTGTCTAAAAATAACTAAACAAATCACACAAAACACACAAATACAAGTACAAGCATCATACAATGACTGCTATCACAAAACAGAACCATTTCCTATTTGAAAGAAAAACAAAAATAAGAACATGATATTGGGCTGACAGCTTTACTTTTGTGTCTGTCACCGTTTAAAAATATCATAACATTTTTATGTTGGTTTGTTTTTTTAGTGTTCAACACTTTGCAGCAAAAAACAAGGAGTACATTTCTCCTTAAAAGTAATATTATTAACAATATTCAGTGACAAAGGTGTCGTTGCTGTGTCACTGTCATGTCCCAATGCCTTCTGTGTCTGTTACACATTCTTCTTGCTCATGCAGTACATAGATGAATTTCATTTATAGGCAACAAAAACTGAGCTTAAGTTTTATGTCGTCAGGACAGTTATGGTGAGATTTTCTGGACATTAAAAAAAAATCATTTCCTCCAGGTTTAAGTGTCTTCATTATAGTAATACAAACGGAAGAAATTATATTATCATTATTATAATAATCATAATACATTTAGGGCTGAGTCCTGTACAGTACAATAATAAACAAATCAAATTTCAAGATATTGCTTTTGGAGACACTCCTCAATGTAAAGTGTGTATATTTACATAACTTGGCACTGTACAGCTTCCTGTCCCCCCGCACCCCTTCCCTCTCTCTCTCCGTCAGTGTCTCATTCTCGTCACTTCTGTCAGTTCTGGGACATTGCAGACTGTCCCTTTATTAGCAGAGGCATTTGGGGGGGGGAAAAGAAATCTCATCAAATATCACAATTTCTTTTTAAAACATTCTCCATGGCAACCAGAAACATAGTCTAAAGACAAAAAAAGGATCTTAAGGCCCTTTCCCTCCCACTATACAGTATACACCGCCCCGCCCATCTCACAGAATATTAAGAAAATATGACCATCACGATACATTTCATGTTAAGTATTGTTTTCCATAGTTTTCTTAAAACTGTTAATTGCCATCAAGCCCTTAATTTTTTTTTATTTTTTTTTTTAAAAAGGTATATCTTCAAGAAATCTGGCAGAGTACAGACACACAGTAAGTGTGTACTCAACGCACACACTTGCACGCAAGGCAGTCGGAGAGCACGGCTGTGTAAGGCGTTACAGTTAAAGCCAGTGCCCCACCCACACGCCTGATTTAGTTAAGCTGGTGAATTGTGTTACTTCAAAAAAGAAGGGGCGAAGCTGACTGCCTCACGAGAAAATAAAAAATTAAAACCTCAGCAAGACACTTTGACAAAAGCGCACACTCAATCCTCCCTCCCCTCCCGTTACTCTAAAAACAAACATACCCCTGGCTTCTTCTGTTCCTAAATGAGTTACTATAGTATAACAGGAAAAAGATAATAGATTTTTTAACTCACTTTTTTAGACTGCATCATCCAATACTGTGAGAGTGTTAGTGTGTTTTTATTATAGATACATTACACAGAGCTTCACAATATCCATGGTACCAAAAGTGCAGTTCGCCACCCTCGTTCTCACTTCTTAATGAGCAGCATCTGAGCACACTGCTCAACTTACATTTCTTCTATGCCATTTTCCCCCATGGTCCCGGCGCAGATCTTCTCTCATCTGTCACATTTTGTCATTGCAGCTAAGCCCCACTAGGGGGAACAATTCTCCAGCATATAAATCCTGACTTACTCAAACGTCTAGGAATCCCTCCCTCTGTCTATCCCTATTCAGTACCACTTGTTTCATTTCTGATGCTTGCTAGTGGAATTCATCTACCCATGTTTGTAATATTCAAAGCTTTTAAGTGCATGGGTTAATTCTCCTATGTTCATTTTTTTTTAAAACAGGTTTTGCATCCAACTACTTAAATGAGCAATAAGCAGTCTGGGTAAGTTCTCTCTTCGTGCTCCTTGAGAACTCTGAAATTGCCATGGAGTCAGCAATTCCAAACCCCCTCCACCCTCTCAGAGTTGAGATGATAGTCTTGGAGGAGGTAAACTGGAAGAGGCCCCCAGGGATGCATTGTGGTCCTTAATGGTCGGATAACCAACAATGCTCATTTCCCTTTTTGCTGTCTCTCCAATTTCTGCCTCTTGCTTGCAGTGTGCTTAACAGGCACGTAGCAACGTTATTTTCTCCCCACAAAATCACCAAATCCGAGCGTCCGTCGCCGCAGCCGACGTCCAGCGCCCTCCTCCAGGAGATAAGTGACATCTATTGCTGTTACAAGAACACAGAGGGAGAGAGAGAAGGGGAATGAGGAGCTTAGACAGAAACAGCTTAGACACAGGGTATTATATCAAAGAATCAGAAAAGGTGAAGGTGAGCAAAGGAATCTCTGGTACAGATGCATTAAGTTTAAAAAACATTAAACTTGAGAATCTGGATCCAAAAATATGTGCAACTCTCTCTGTGAAACCACTTTTGAAACAGACTTTTGACAGGTGTGTTAAGGTGTCATTGTATGCAGGCTGGACAACAAATTCTATTTACAAATTCTATTTACAAGTTTTTGAAAACATCTTCATTGCTCTTTAACGTTTCACAAATGAAGATTGTTTCTTAATCTACTGCTTTGCCATGTTTTTTTACACTGCTTTACACTGGAAGACAACATGGTGGTGCCTTTGGAAGGGTTTCACTGTGAAGCAGCTGCAGGTGTTGTTTAAGTCATAAACATTGTCATAATCTATTTTTTTGTTAATGTCAAAAAAATACCTAAAAAGACCAAACCAATATTTTGGTCTGTGCGGCATTTAGTGCCAAACCCACTAGTTCCTATTGAAGATGTAAATCTTTAAGAGTCGTTTATATATTTTTAAATTAAAAATAAATCTTGGTAACAACTAGGCAATAGAGTGTTTTTAGAATTGTTACTCAAACTTGAGTACAGGACAATTTCTTGTTCCAACTTCAAGTTTAGCCATTCAAATGTACAAAAATGTGTATTCTAGTATGTTTAAATGATGTGTGATAAGTGGTCTGAAAGTTTCAGCCTCATTTATCTGTTGACCTACCCCCCTGCTTTGTTCCCGGTCCCTCACCATTCTTGCTGGGAGTTCTGTGCAACAGATCCAGCAGAATTTTGTTGAGTCTTTCCCTTTGGGCCTCCCTCCTACCCAGAGCTGGGAGGTGTAATGGTGAGGAGGCAGAGGAGGACGGGAGTTCCAACATCTCTCCTATTCTCTCAGAGGAACCCTCCTCCAGCTCCTTGCGCTCCTCAGTTTCCTGCCCTTCCTCTTCCTCCTCATCTTCATCCTCGTCTGCAACCCCTTCCCGCTCCGCTCTTCTGGACTTCACTGAAAGAAGTTCAGGATCCTCTGGAGCTATGTCCATGTCATCCTCCGCTCCTCTCCCATCTTCCACCTCAGGCGGGAAGTCATCACCCCGGTCACAGGAAGAGCCGTCATCCTCACAGCCTCCAGCTCCTTTGGGTCGTTCACTCTTCCAGGCCGAGCGGCCCCCATTCCTCTTGTAGTTGTCAGGAACATAATGAGGCTGAAAAAAAACCCAACCTTGATCAAATAATAATTTGCAAATACTTTGTGGTTTTATGCGGCTGATAATTTAGACAGATGGGATTTGCCAATGGGCAACAGTATCAGTGCAACACAGTTTAGCCTTAATTTATGTTTCCTGACACACACACACACACACACACTGTTTAATGCAGTGAAATGTATCCACCTGCTAACCCATAGAGATAAAAACATCCAAACTAAACAGAACTAAACAAACAAGCTAAAAACAAAGAACTGTTTAGGAGATCAAAAAAATATATGTTGCCAAATTTTAACACCAGTGAAAAATTACCAGAGAGGATTTTGGATGTGTTTCCCTGCAGGCTACTATGCGGTTTGGATCAGAAACAATAGACAGTGGTGGTTTTTCTCATTTGTTTTTGGTTAGCGCCACCTTAACCTGCAGCTGTGCTGCAGGCAGCATAAACACTGTGAGCAAGATGAGGTGCCAAAGCGAAATGTGCCCTGGGCTGTAATATTACCTCCGCTATTAAATTATCTTTCAGTACTTATAAATCAAGAATACATTCCAGAGCAGTGGCCCCACCCCGTCAAGACCCCCATCACTCTCACCGAGAAGTCTCTCTTGGGTGTAAGCCGCTTCGGGAAATGGTTGAAGGCATATGGCTTGGTGCAGACTGGGTAGCGGTTGCGATGGATCTTGTAGAACAGATGAGCCGACTTGTCCAAACGGTAATCACAGATGTACACATCCTGCTCTTTCACACCTTTCGGCCGTCCTGTATGTAGACACAAACTGTTTTATCCAAAACTGCCACAACTTATGTTGTTAAAACATATTTGAAGAGCAGATACCTTTGTATACATTTGTTCTGATGTGTGGTGAATAAATCCTGACTAAATTCACACCTGGGAGCAGACAAGCAGCTGAGCTATACTTAAGCAACAAGGGAATCTTGTTGGAAAAAATTACTAATTCAAAAAAGGAAAAGACAATCTAAAATGATGTGGTGATTTAAGCCAGCACATATGGGTTTGCAAGTTTGTTTGTCCCCTCACCCTTGCAGTAAGTATAGAGATCAAGAACGCAGCAGGTTCCCACCACTGCTTCCAGGGGAATGATCTCATATAGCGGCATGCGGAATAACTCGTTCTGGTAGAACCTCCGCGATGGAGAATGATGCGTCTCATGAGGGCGGAAGTAGTGGTGGCCAAAGGCAAACCTTTCCCCCCTGTGGAGTACAAGGGGACACAAAAAAGGTCACCATATTACATATACATCTTAATAAACATTTAATAGTCACAAGCAATTACTACAATTGTACCTGTAACTTTCACTATTATCTTCAGTGCATTATCCATTCACTTACTTCTCGTTCTTCCAGAGTTTCTCAATTCGGAAGATGTCGAGTTTGTCTCGGTTGATGTGAGACAGGAGACGATAAGACTGTCTGACAGGCTGGCCCTCAGGTGTGCGCCGGCTGTCTCTCATCAGATACACACAGTCGCCTGTACACAACATATACATACACACAGACAGGTCACTTGTCTACAATGGTAAACTTCACAAGGAATTGACTGCTTAACACTGAAGTCACCTGGTAGTTCAACATGCCAGTTCAGTAACACTATACATTTTTGGAAGTCATAAAGGCATCAAGATTCCAACATGATTTTTCTTAGCATTTACTTCAACAGTGGAAGACACACACATAAATGGACTAAAACCTATATTTAAGCAACATACAAGGTGAGTAGCTAAAGAAAATCTAGGTTTTGAATGAACAAACTGACTTGAATTGCTTTGAAGAGTAAATTAACACCATAGTGAAAATCAGTTTTTCTGCTTGTTCAACATTTAACCACTCCTGACATCTGGTTGTGGTCTGCTGCAACTATAGCTGCATCAACAGTAGCTCACGGATGTCAGCAGAGATTTTTAAACGCTGTTAAATTTCTACATAACAACTGATACAAAAACTGAACTGTGCTTAAGTAATGAAGTAACATGTTTACAAGCATTTGTAAGCATATTACTTCTGATTTCCACTGGTTTCTATACCTTGGTGTAGCAACAGGTCATCTCTGAGGAGGCAGATGTAATAGACAGAGCCAGCCTGGGCGTAGCTGGGCTGTGGTATCATGGGAACCTCCTATAGTGACAACAACATGAGTGAGATTAGAAGAGGCTGTTTGCAAATTTGGCACAGAAAGGGACAACTAGAAGCATTCGTGGCTGTTTTGAGGGGACAGACATACCCTGTCTACAGGCCGGGGATCACACTGCTCACACAAGTAGTGCTCCACCTCAGTCTCCAGCCGCATACAGTCAAAATGCTGCCACACCTATGAATTACATAAACAATTATTAACTCATATGAAAAAGCAGTCAGTTGAATTAATTATCACAGAGCTGGCACTGACTAAGTCTCAGTTTAAGTGTTCTGAATCACTAACAAGGACAAACCTATTTGTATCAAACTCCTGATACTGGTACTGGTGATTTTTAACTGTGGTAGTTTCTGAATTCATGCATCATCAATATTTGTGACCTTCCTTGTTTTCTGTTGTCTAAAAATATACACTAAGGACTGACAGCTCACTCTCCTTTGGAAAATCTCCTTGACAAAGTACTTCTTAGTTAGGTTAAGTCTCAAAAAAAGCTGCCACTACAGAAGGTGTGACCCATCAACCAGTGAGAAAAAAAGAAATGATGGAAAATGTATCTTTCTTTGTATGCTAGGAAAACTAGATATTTAAGAAGTTTTTTCCAGTTATCTGTATCTGACACTTTTTCTTACCATGCACTTTTCACACTGGATCATCAGGCCTTCGTCCTTGTACATGCCACAGATGCAACGGATGACATCGTCGTCTTTGTTGTGGGACCCAAGTCCATTCCCACTGTGATGGTGGTGGCCATGGTCCCGCTCCAGTGAATCCGAGCTGTCGGCCTCGCTGGCAGTCTCGCCTACAATCTCGTCAATCTGGACAGCAGCTTCATGACGAGCGCTGTAGTAGGCTTTCCGCAACCGGCACACATCCCTGCCTACCGATGACTTCCTACCGTAATATTTCTGGTGGTAAAAGAAGAGTCGTAAATACAGCTGCTTTATTTGTAGCCAAAAACAACTACTGATAGGATGTTCTGACCCAAGGCAAAAGGACAAGACCTCAAAAACAACATAAATAGATGACAAAATCCAAATCTAACGCAGCAGAATGCACATTTAACCCCAGACTACCCTCATTAGTCAATCACTCAGAAAAGACACAGAGGTGATCTGCCTGCACAGCGACGTGCAATTTGCTGTAGAACAAGATCACTGACACAGAAGAGATGTATTTTGACAGATTTTGCAGCTGCCAAAATTTCACAAGCAACATCCTACTGTTCTCAGTTTAACAATAAACCACATTCCCATCCCTTTTTTTCAGTGTGCCATTAAGGGCACTGGGAACATGGGTGAATCTAATTTAGACGTTCACTTCAAAATTCTCTGAATGGAAGAGTAAGCTCCTTTGAGAGCCTTCAAGTGGCACCTGTTTAAACTGCTACACCATACAGATGTAAAAGCAAAGGACCTGCAATGTGTGCACAGAGGATTAGCAGTTGTGAAGTTATATCCCATTTGGGAGGTATTTGTGCATGAGAGAAGAAATGAGAGCAATGACTGAGTAGGAGGAAAAATGTGCTGGAGCTGCAGTGTAACAGCTTAAATGATCATTTTGATGAGGTTTTCTGATGTTGATTGATTTTTGAAAATCTGAGATACTCATATGAGTCCCACAAGTGTTATCAGTTGTTTTTAGTGTTACTACTAATAAAGACTGGATTCTGCAGCAGCCTTAGTCTTGACGGAATCATAAATGAACAGACTGGTCTGTAATACTGAGTGTTAAGTTTGCAAAAATTGACATTTGTTTATTAATGTTAAAAGAGCAAGATAAAAATAAGAGAGAAACAAAACTCCTGTCTCTGCAGTTCACACTCAAACAACACAGGATCATTAATAGTAGCATCTGATTCAGGTACAACCTGCCTACCTCAGCATTGCGAAACACTTTGAGCATGTCTGTGTCGAAAGCTTCAACGGTCTTGTAGTGGCCGGTGAGAATTTGCTTCTCAATGGTGCTAAGGTCCAGAGGGTCAGACACCTTCTCATAGTACTGGCTGTTCCTTTGTGGCACAAAAACAGCATGATTAGTCAGATTTGATTTGTCAACATCGCAAAACACATCTGCTACAAACATCATTACAAAATCAAATACATCTGCATGAAGTCTACAGATACTGAGCCAGTATATAGCCCAGTGGAAATCACAGGACCAGACCCAACCATGGCAGTGTTAGTACCATGCAGTTAAGAAAAATAACGAGCTGTTATTGTTTTGACACACAGTGATTACAGTCAATACTGGAAAAATAAACTGTTACACCATGTGGGTGTTGTACTGATAGACCAGATAACACAATAACTTTGCTGTGTGGAAAACAGTTAAACATTATGAATGAACCAGTCCACATACGGGTTTGCAGCTCTTACCTCTTCCGCGATGGAAGGTTTACCAGCGGAGCAGCAAGTGTCTGGCCAGATGAATCTGAGTTGAGACAAAATAATTCCTGTCATCATTTTTTTATATTTCTTATAATACAGGGAATATAAGCACAGAGGCAATATCAGATGTGGTTTAGAGCCTCAAATTCATATTAATGAGAATATTTAATACATAGGCAGGTAGGTTACATGTTCATCAATTCAGCAACTAAGATTTACATATACAATAAATATATTACTTATTATTATTTAACACTTGACTAAATCAACTTCCAGTTCTATTCAGTTAGAATGAACATCTTAAGGTCAAAGCTTTGACACTAAGCTGAAATAATATACAAAGCATATCAAATATACCAAATTTCTACATCCATGACTAATCCTCGCCTTTGCCTTTGCCTTGTATTTTTAATAAATGTGTACTGGATAACCTGGACAAATTATGTAGTATTTTGTCAGTTGCTACTATTGTTGTTAACATAATTATTTCCATAATTACTGTATGCATGTATGATTAAACACCAACAGTTTTGTCTTTTTATTATGTTACAATAATAAAAAATAATAATAATCTATCTTCCCTGTGTGCGATCAGGTTGTAACAGTCACCACTTGTTTCAAAGTAAGAGAAAACCATCTGTTGTTCTCATGTTCTCAGTGTTATACGTGTTGTAACGTGTATGAGTTTGGACATGCCAGAGATGGAGCAGATGATATGAAACAAATGCGAAATGTCATATTGAGCATAAGAAAACACAGACACAGCTGTGAATTTCTGTGGCTGTCTATACATACACCACTGCAGATACATTCTAAATATTTCACATATAAACTAACCTTTGTAGCTGGTGATCATGTCACAAATCTCTTTGAAGATGTGTGCGAGGCGAGCAGTGCGCGTGACTTCTGTATTTTCCTCTGCAGCAGCGAGTCTCCGTGTGCGAACTGACCGTGACGTCTGCAGCGCCGAGAACTGCGTCAGGAATACATCTGGAAACCAGGAATCAGCATTAACATCAAGTTGTTGTTTTTCTTTAAACGCAATATTACTTTACATTTCAGATCACTAACATTTCTTTACCTAACCCTAACCCTCCCATCTTCAAGCTCATATACTCACCTGACTTTATGTTGCCATCGTCACGGATAACTCCTCCCCAGCGTGTATACATGGACAGGCTGCCAGTGTCCCGCTCTCTCTCACCCTCTCTCTTCAGCAGCTCTTGTTTCTCCCTCATCTTCTCCCAGTTCCTCAGGAGAAACACTCGGTGCTTTAACACAAAGTTCCTGATGATTGAGGGAGAAAGGACAGAACTTATCTTACTTGCACTACCTATGAATTCAGATATTTAATCAAATTCAATTCAATTCAATTCAGTTTTATTTATATAGCGCCCAAACACAGCAAAAGTCATCTCGAGGCACTTTACATTGTAAGGTTTAAGACCTTACAAAATATAAGAATATACTGAATAATGTGGAAAATCCAACAGTCCCACTTGAGCAAGCACTTAAGCGACAGTGGAGAGGAAAAACTCCCTTTAACGGAAGAAACCTCCAGCAGAACCAGGCTCAAGGTGGGTGGTCATCTG
>JAUMHL010000003.1:8040651-8147435 GCA_032362345.1 Sandelia bainsii | reverse complement strand
AGCATGAGACGTCGTTGTCAAGCTGTAATTGATGCTCAAGGGCACATGACACGTTATTGAGACATTGACATTTTTTACTTTACTTTTATACTCACCACTGTTGTTGGCTTTTGTTTCAATAAATTGTTTGAGAAGAGGAAATCACCATTGCATGCTTCTACTTAAATGCCCTACTTTCATGATATAATATCACTGTAGTGTGAACTTTTTATGTTTTCCATAAATTTCACCCAAAAGCCAACTTTTTGTGAGTAGTGTATATACTATATGTACCAGCACCTTAAGTGTCCCACAGCTGAGACGCTCAGGTAAAAAGGTAAATGTGCAACATTGTGGTGAACATCTGCTTACCCACGAAAGTGCTGGAGCTCATCCTGGGTAAGCCAGCTTCTTCCTGTCCCAGTTCTGGACCTTGCCACGAGGTTGCCCAGGTTCTCTTCTCTGTCTGGCAATTGCTCTTCAGTCTCTTCTACCTCTCCCACCTCTTCTTCCTCTTCTTCTTCTTCATCCCCATCTCCCTCATAATGTTTCCTCTTCTGACCTTTTCTATGCTGACCCTGAACTACCGACTCAATAGCATCTGTCACAGTATCTCCGTCCCGCCCCCTACCACCCACTGGCCGTTCTCCCACTCTTTCTCTGTGCCGGTTCTGATTCATCTCAACCACAGGAGGTGGGGATGGCGGCGGGGAGGGTAACGGGTGTTTCCTGGGACGCCCAGGGCCCCTCTTCTTCACCACATTGTTACCTGTGCGAGCCTGTCTCTGCAGCTTCTTGGCACGTAGGATTTTATTGACGTGGTGCAGGCTATGTTTGAATGGCTGTACCCGATGGGTGTGGTGGGGCAGGGAGGCATCCAGGCAACAGTCCTGAGAGGGAGAGAGGCAGGAGGAGGTGGCAGAGACATGTGGGTGAAACAGAGAAGACTGGTGGTGATGCTGCTGTCGGTGGTGTAGGGATCCTTCGGGCCCTTCAGGGGTTGAGAGGCCAACACCTCTTGTCTGTATACCTGATGACCCTGGACAAAGAAACACATTGTCTTAAATATGTGAGACAACAGGCAATGTCTCCCAAAAAGATACCGTTTATATGTGATAGGGAGGTGTGGGAACATTGTACTTTCTACCATTCATGCCCAACACTAAATTGAATGACGAAGTATACTTTCAGTGATGTTTATAAATTACAACTTTTTGGAGCTAAGGGGAAAGACGTTGGATAAAAAACTACCAAGCCATCTGGAGTGAACAGAAAGACTTGTTTGAAAGAGCTTCACAACATAAAACACCACAATTTCCCTAAAAGAATGGCATCTGTAAAAACACAAGTTCTTGGAAATACTAAGAAACACTTTTTTCTGCATCTCTTCGCCATCTCTTTGGAGATCATCTTTTTCTTCCTCTCTTGACTCGTTACGTCACTTTCCGTTTTCATACATCCCTAACCCTCATTTCAATTATTCTCATCATTCACCACTGTGTTTGAGATTCTCTTTTCTATCCGTTGGCATTACAAGACTCTGCTTCAGTTTCCACACATCTTAACTCGTTTTGACATATAAACTCTTGACAATGTCAGGAGAACTGGGTCCCGATATAGTGCGCAGTCGTGCTTTCACACACGTAGCAAAGAGTGGGACATTGTACGAGTCAGACGTGCTCTCACATGAGGAGAAACTCTGCTGGATTTCAGCAAGGACCAGGGACGCCTTTGTAGAACATTTGCGAGGCACAACGTGACACAGCAGAGATAACATTCCGACATTACCCGGATTTTGTACTAGGGGCTTGCAGGATAAAGCCTGGGTAACTTCTGGGCCGTCTGACTCAGACATTCACGTTCTCCCATGTAGCTCGCCTGGGTAATATCTAGATATATTTAGGGTTCCAGTGCATGTCAGCAAGCAGCTTTACTGTGTTTTTTCCTCATTAATATTGTTCTCCTTTGCTTTATCAACTTTTTCAACTTCTTCCCTCTATCTCTCCATACTTTGACACTTATAATTTAACTTTCTGATTTCCTCCAACATAATTGCCTCTCCTTTTCCCAAATCCTACAATCCCTTACACAGAAAAAAGTTTTGTTTTTTGTGGAATTTTATTTTATATTCAAACAAATACAAAACTTTTCTGGACACTTCCCTGAGGTGGAAAACTTGGAAAATTGAAACAAAGTAGATATTCAAAGGAAACCTGTAACACATTAATTAAATAATTTAATTATATTAATACATCTACTGTACATTACAATGGCTTTATTATTGGTAAATGGCTCTCAACACCGTAATTTTGTGTCAGACATACCCCATATGACCCACAAAGGCTATCCACAGTGAGATCACAGACCCCACATGCAGCCCAGGTCACATGTGTGGGGTCCTTGTCTAATTTACTAACTAGCTTTTTAGAGCACGCAACAGTTTTCACCAATCCTGACCTCTGTCCCATTCTCATGTGTTGCATGAGCCTCTTGACATGTGGTCATGAGTCAACCCAGTGTTTGGAAATGCAGGTTTAACATGACTTATGTTACACTTGTTGATGGAAACACATTTTGCTTTTTAGCTGTGACACCTGCTCTTTTATGCTACATGTTATACTTGGCCTCTCTTACAGCCCTTCTCTTCCCGCATCACTCACTGCCCACACTTTTCTGCCAGAGTGCATCTATCTACCGCCATTCCCCGAGTCCACACCCTCCGACCGCTGTTTGACCCCTAGTCCTGAGCTCTAATCCAGGATTACCCTGGGTTGGTTTGATCTGCACCATGCTGATCAAACAGGCACCTTCCCATCTCACTTACAGACATGCACATGTAAGGTAATACTCACATACAGTGCAAAGCCTCCCACTGCTCACACACACAGACACACAAGCACATCAGCCTTTGGGGTGACTGAGGGACATTCGTAAGCACAATGATGAAGCAAGTCCATTGCTAATGATATTGTGTCTGACATCAGCAACATGAGCTCAGCCCAGGTGCTGGGTGTACTGAAGGAAGGGACTAGAGCCCACACTGTGGGCTTTTGAGGGAAATGCCTACTAAATATAGCATCTTAACAAAACACTCCACCTCGGCAGAAAGATGAGCTCTGGCAGAAATGCTGCATCAGCTGTGCCCAACTGTGGCCATCTTCAGTCACAGCGGAGCCAGGTTGAGTCATTACACCTGTTTTTTGTGAAAGCTACAAAATGTAAGACAGTGTATGCACAGGGGACGTTAGAGCATCTTTCAAAGAGACTTTTTTCACTGAAATAAGTGGCCCATTCCACTTAGTATATGTTCAGATGGGGGGCAGCTGAGAGGGCTACAGAGACAGAATGATAATTTTCAACAACTGAGAGATGAATAGTTCCAATCCTAACCACTATACATTTTTTCACTTTTAAGGAAGAGATAAACAGGCTTCACTGAGCAAAAGTATGAGTATGAGCCCACTTGCTGTGCCACATGGCAACGCCTGAAAGGGTTACTGCCTAAATACACAGTGAGGGAATGAGCACTGAATCTAATTGACTGCATCCTGTGCCAGTTTCAACTGTGCCAAGCCATAAAGCTAATCAGACATCAGCCAATCATATTCACTCTTAGGATTCTTGATACAACTGCAACAAAACTATTTTTGGAAAGTGAATTTGGTGCACAATTGACTCCAATAACCTTTAACAATGTCAGATTTAATTTGGGTCAAAAGATTTTCTGTGTTGAATGGCTCATCAAATTCATAAGCTTATTAAGCTACATGAATGACACGCGGTTCAGCGCAGTAAACAAATGTAAATAGAGGAACAAATGAATGCAAATAATTCCCTGCTGCTATTGTTACTGTTTACTGTTTGCAGTATATTCATACAACTCAACCAAATTTGACTCACCTAATTCTCTCCTCTCTACTGAAGTTGAGCGGTCCTTCCTCATCGTCCGGTCCATGCAGGAAAAACCAGAGCTCTCTGGGACTACCTCCGTCTTCTTACTTTTGCCAGCTTTTAAGGTGGTGCGGGTGAGAGCAGAAGCAAACAGATTTGTAAGGTTTGGAGAATCATGGACTCCAGTCTCTACATCCTCTGTGGAGGTGAGAGGCTCCTCATCCTCACTGTCGGAGCAACCCTGTGGGTCTTCAGCCCGTCCATTTGAGAAGGGACCCTGGCCAGGTGCCACATGACTTCGTGAAAGTTTAGAGTAGTCTGCATCAGAGCTGCCCATCCTGAACCAGGACTCTACTGGATGGTGACCTTTTGAGCTGTTACCTAGTGCAAGCCTGGAGGGCCCTAGACAGGACATGGAGCTCTCTTTGCGTTTGTACCTTTCTGCAGACGAGGATGAGGAAGAAGAAGGAGAGTTGGCAGAACTGGCAGCTGCTTGCTTGCTGCCACTGGCATTAGAAGGTTCTCGTCCAAAGCGGCATCGTTGCAAAGACTCTGCCATTCCCAAACTGCCAACTCGCTCTTTCCCTGATGCTCCAGCATCAGAAATCCCTGCACTAGCCCGGCTCCCTGATCCACCTCTTGCTCCTTCCTCTCTGTCCTCTTCAGAACAGCGCTCTCTGTGCTTGTGTCTGTGTTTGTGTTTGTGGTGCCAGTTGAAGGAAAGCTCAGAGGACATGGGTGGGTACAGGGCAGGAGACCTTCCGCCGCCCAGGTACTCCTGCCTGAGCAGCTTATGTTTTTTCTTGTGAAATTTGGAGGGGTTCAACAGGAGATGAGAAGGGTGGTGATGATGCATATAAGATGTGGGGGGAGGAGGGGGGAAAGGCGGCGAGTGGTGAGAATGGTGGGATGGGGCTGTGTGGGGTGACTGGTGGTGTGGGTGGGGATACAGAGCACTAGCTGTAGGATAGCCTCTGTAATAGCCCAACCCCAGGGGCCCAGAGGAGTAAGGAACACTGTAAGAGGGGTGGTAAAAGCCTCCACTGGAAAGCGGGAATCCAAGCCCAGGTACAAAGGGAACCTCAGACATGGACTCCCTCAGTTTAGGAGGCCGTCCCCGTTTCTTCTTCATGTCTGGTTTGCGAACATAGTGCAGTGGGTCACAGGAGTATGCAGGATGGGAGTAGAAGCTGCCGAAGTTGACCCTGAAGATTGTAGGCAGGAGGTCTCTGTGGACATAATGATGTGGTGGAGGGCCACCTGTGCCACCTAGACCACCACTGGCCCTGCTCCCTACCCCTGGCACTCTACTTGTTCCCGCCGCTATGCCTATTCCACTGCCAAGTCGGTGTCCTGTGGTACGGTGTGCTATCCGTATTTCACTCAGTCTTACAACAATTTCATCCAACTCAGCAATAAAGTCTGGATCATGTCGACGGGAGCGCAGCTGCAGGTACTTCTTCTTGCGTTTCCTTTTCTGTCTCTTTAGTTTGTCATAGCCAGTGCATCCATGGCTGCGGCGTTTACATTTGTGCTTGTGTTTCTCCTTGTGTCCGATTAAGGAGGAGGCAGAAGCTGTTGGATGAGGTCTCCGGGGATCAGGCGATGACCTTGCCCCATGGGGTGATGGAGAGGGTGAGGGATGTTCTATAAGTGCAGCTGAGTGTCGCCGCCTGCCTCTGGAATTAAGACCCATCCCTGGACCCAAAGCTGAACCGATAACTCCAGGCATTAATAATCCACTGCCCATCCCAGGTGGCATCCCAATTCCACCCAAGCCTGCCCCTCCAGCTTTCTCACCACGGTCAGAGGTGCTGTTATTGTCTGTTCCTATACCACTGTCACTGGGCACTGTCTCCTCACTGTGTGACTCACTGACTGGTGACGGAGTGGCTTCTTTTAGCTCACTCAGGGGGGCGGGGGAGGTGGGGTGGAGCGGCCTGGGAGGGGAAAGCTTATGATAATGGTAGTGCTGCCTGTAATGGTGGTGATGGTGATGGTATCCACGACAAGATGACTTTTTCTGGGAAGCTGCTGTGGTCATAGATGATGATGTTGATCCAAGCCCTGGATTGCGAGGATTAGGAGCTGAAAAGGTTGGGGGAGGAAAAGAGAATGTGCTATGGCTATGATGGGGGTTAGAATAGTGAGCATGACCTGCAAAGTGCACTGAGCCTGGGTCCACAAAGCTAGCATCACTAATGGGACTGTGGCCTCCACTAGACTGTGAGAGGGAAGGGGAGGGAAAGACATCTGAAGAGGAGAGCTGGTGCTGTTGCTGGGACTGGGATTGATGGTGATGTAGAGGGGAAGTGGTATTTGGGGACAGGAAAGGTTCTGGTGGTGGTGATGCAGCTGTAGCACTACTTACTGCTTTTGGTTTACGGCCTCTTCTCTTACCCATGTATATTGTGCCCTTTTTACTGACATTAATTTGTGGCCCTAGTTTTCCTCCAAAAGAAGCAGCCAGGGATGACAATGACTGTGTGGCAGTTTCTACAGAGCCACCCACAACACTGGTAGGACCTTTAGGGATGTCTTCTGTTCTTGGGCCTAAGAGGATTTGACTGAGAATACGCTTTCGTTTCACACTTTTCATCTTATTGATCTTTCCTATAATCGTCTTCATGATAAGCTGCCCATTACCTTTACTGCGAAACCGTTTATCTCCCATGTCCCCTGCCTCTGGAGCCAACGTAGGAGGCCCTCCTGGACCCTCTTGTGGTAAGGTGGGGGGAAGGCGCTTGGGACGTCCACGTTTTCTAGGCATAGGTTTAGGGGGGTTCAGGTCCACTTCTGGGTGAAGAACAGGGGGGTCCTGCTCTTCTTTGGACTTCAGTAAAGATGAAAAGACCTTGGAATGAGCCAGCTTGTTAGGAGGGTTCCCATGGGCTGGGCCATCAAGCCTAGGCATTTTCGACTTTGGCCTTCCTCTTTTCTTAGGCTGGGGTGGGAAGAGCTGTGACACTGGACTTTGTGGCACAGGATTTGGTTTGACCTTATTTGGATTGGGAGGCCTGCCCACCGGTCTTTTAACTGGCGGTGAAGGCATTTCCAAGCTTGAAGATAAAGGCATGATGGTTTTGCTCTGATCGAAAGGCCTGTCCTGGCCTGCTCTTTGACTCTGCGCCTTGTTCATAATGCGGCTCCAGCGCGGTTTCCTTCCCCTACGTTTTTTAAGGGGTTTACTGTCCTGCTCTGCAGGAGAGTCTATAGATGAATCAGGAGAATCATCTCTAAGAGGCGAATGCGAGCTTTCTTCACCATCTGGCTCTAGTGGAGAAGGTTCCCTTTGTCTTACAGGCTCATCGGGACTGCTAGTCCGACCAGATCGACTACTATCCCAGTTGGGACTGAGCTTACTTGGACTAGAGCTCTTCCCCCTCTCTATTCGCAGTGACTGATTACCACCCCCCTTATCTTTCCCTTCTGGCTTTCCTGTTGGAAGAGGGCACTTGGTTAAGTCTCTGGGACTGTCCCTGTCCTGCTCCCTCTCATTTGCACTGCTTTCCTCTGCCAGGGCAGGACTCTCTCGTGCATGGTGTCCTTGTGAGGGAGCAGGGGAGCCCAGGTGACTCACTGCACTAACTGTCCTCTGCTCAGCTGAAGTGGTGGAAGAGGATGAAATGGGACAAGGTGGTGAAGATGTTGTGTGGGGTAGGCAGTGAGCAGGACGTGACTGCGGTTTAGAAATGCTACTGTTGCTGCTTTCATTGTTGCTGTCCTTTGACATGGCTGACAGGCGGTTATTGCCATAGATGAGGGCTGGGCTGCTGCTGCGACTACTGTTGTTGCTGCTGATGTTGTTATCGCTACTGCTATTAGCTTTGCCAGTCCCTTCTGTGTCCTCTTTCCCTAGTGGTATCAAGCTGGGTGAATTTTCCAAAATGCTGTCTTTGTTCCTAGAGCCATAGGGGCGACCAGGTGGTCGTGACACAGGAGGTGGTGGAGAAAGATGGACCATTCGTGAATATGTGTTCCTATTGGCCATCGCCCTGTCTCGTTGCTTGGCTGTTGGGGCCATAAAGCCTGAGCTTGGGAGAGGAGGAGTGGGGTCAATCTTTGTGGTTTTAGCTGGCTTAGGGGTCTTTGATGGTGGGCATGTCGCTATGAGCTGAGCTAATTTCTCAGTGACTGTGGGTGCTCCCCAATTTTGAACACCTTTGTCCTTGTCTCTCTGACTCTCAGTGCTATAGGTATATTGTGGAGGTCTGACACCTTCAAAATTAGGTTCCTTTGATGCAGTTAGTGGTGGAGAAGGTGAAGATGTCCGGGGATTGGGTTGTGGAGTTGGTGTTTTCTTTCCAGAGGAATGCGTTCTACTGTCTGGTAGAGGCCGATGAAGGTTAAGGGGTCTTTCAGATGTGGTGGTTGCTGCTCTTGTGTCCGACTTTGTATCAGACTTGCAATCCATCTTTGGTGGACCCTGCAGAAAAAGATGGAAAGCCAT
Source organism: Sandelia bainsii (assembly GCA_032362345.1). Classification (NCBI taxonomy): domain Eukaryota; kingdom Metazoa; phylum Chordata; class Actinopteri; order Anabantiformes; family Anabantidae; genus Sandelia; species Sandelia bainsii. The sequence goes on along the minus strand of JAUMHL010000003.1, from coordinate 8,139,115 downwards.
TAATGTCAGCTAATATGTGATAACTCATGAATCATTATTATATTTAAGAAATATACTACTACTTTATGTATACAGTTTGTCTATTAAATATTTTTTACTCTTATTAAGTAAAAGTAAAATAAAAGTAAGATAATACATTTATTTCCATTCATACACTGGTATCTAATGGAAATGAAAAAACAGCTATTTGATCTATCACAGACAGCTGAAAGTACAAACTATCAATCAGCAATAGTTTTCCCTAGAAATGACAATTCATTGATAAGATTTTCTGTCCAGTGCTACTCCCCAGGAATGCCCATGGGGGAAGTTACACTCAACTTATTAACACTTATTAGGGTCAGACGGGGGGCAGAGAGGGAGAGTTAGAGAGAGAGGTCACACAGAGGAGGGGGTGGAGAGGACATGATCAGGCAGAGACAAGGATAAAGGACAGAGGGAGAGAGATTGAAGTGGACGGTGTGAGATGAATAGCGACAGGCCAACAGAGAACACAAAGAAAACTTTTATGCTACTCTACATTATCTGAGCAATAACATGATGATTACTAGGGTAACCTTGTTATGGACCATTGCCTTACTGATGGCTAACTGATAACATTTTAAACATAGTAAAGTGAATAAACACAAATCTGTGCACAAAATAAATGTAATACATTGGTGAACATGTTGACTGTAAATATTGCATGTTCACTTTCAGCAAAGTGGTAATTCACTGCAGAATCAAAATACATGAATAGACTTTGCTCTCACTGCTTACCCTTTTTGCTGGAGCACTTGCATTCACTTGGGAGGGTGACAGAGTGGTATTGGTGGCAGGAGGAGGAGCGGCAGGAGGAGGTGTAGGTGCTTTAGATGAGAGGACTGATGAAGATGATGAGGCTGGTGTGTTGATGCTGGGACTCTTCTCCTTCTCTTTTTCCCTGCCATGTGAAGGACTCTGGCTCTGACTGGCTGGTCCATCACCTGAAGGCCCTGCACGGTTCCCACGAGCGGTGCCTCCTCCACGACCTGTATGCCTCACAGTGGCCCTAAAGGCTGGTCGGCACACATAATTCTCCAAGATCTTAGGTGGCTTCTTCATGCGTTTTGCTTGAAGCCCGATCTTAAGTTTGACATTACCCTCAGACAGGCTGCTCTCTTTGATTGAGAAGTGGGACTGGTCACCACTGGAACCTCCTGGACCACCTGCACCTGCCCCTCCGGCACCAGCAGAAACAGCAGCAGCTCCCTCCTTCTCTCTGTCTCTCTTCTTTTCCTCCTCATCTTCTTTCTTTCCACCTCCTCCCTCCTTCTCTCGCTCCCCTATGGGAGCAACTGAAAGAAGGGGGGGTGGGGTTGCAGGTCCCCCCTGAGTCTTCTGATCCATCAGAACTTTAGGGGGTATGCAGGATTATACAAGGGAGGGGATGTTGTGGTACCAGGTAGAGTTTTTGTCAGAGGATGGAATGGGGGTGAAGGGGGAAAAGGGGGAGGGGGATAACGGTGAGGGTGAAGCTCTCCTTGTTTTGAGATGGCTTCTCTCCCTTCCTTAGCTGTCCAGCCCTCTTTCTCCGTCCTTCAACTGTAAGAGTAAAAACGGGTATAGCAGGCAGAGAGAAAAAAGGGAGTGGGGAGGAGCCAAAAACAATTTCCACATTAGTCACTGCAACATCAACCAATCAGAACATCAAGCAAACACTGACAGTTTCAAACAATGCCCTACAACTGAGAAGTAAAAAATGTCCTTATAATGAATGATGGTGGTGAGCAGACAGGGGGCAATACTTTTTATCAGAGGCTGTCCTTCATTCTGCCTGGGTGACTTTTTATGGTGTGTTCATCCTCACTGCCCATGACAATCTGTGACCTATTTACAAGGCCAAAGCTCTTCTATCTGAGAAATGTAACCTTAGTCTCAAGGACTCTGAGTGGTTCACCTGAAAACTACAAAGCTTGCAACATCCAGAGTCAATAGTTAATCCTGCAGTGCTTCCACTTCATCCTGAGGTGTCAAAGGATAAGATCCCACATAAGCTGCAGTGAAAACAGGTGCCTATGATAGTTGCAGCCTGCTCATATCCTACGTTAGCACAGCAGCAGTAGAGGGCAGCACGTTTCTTAATTGTGCTCCTTAGAGGACAGCCCAATTCAATGAAGTTGTCTACAGCTCCCCATGGTCACTGAGTGATTTAATGCGAATTCGCCCCCAAGCAGGTGCTTTCTCTGGGTGAAGTCATTTGGAGGCAATTCAGAACTGTGACCTCAGCACATTGGGCCCTCTGGGACTACACACAGAGGATCCAGCCGCCTTTCCCAGCCTCCGCCAGCAGCAACTGAGAGTGAGTGATAGAGCGTCAACGTGCCGGCGGTTTCTCTGAGCCCTACATTAGTGGAAAGCACTAAAGGAGCTACTTAATGGAGCCTCTGGAAAGTCGTACAAGTCATCACATCAGTACAGCGTCACAGCAAAAGAAAAAAGAAATGTGCCCTACACGCAGTTTAGACCATGTTTGTTTTGGATTATGACTGTGGAAAACAGTAGTAGAGATTTTTTGTTGAACCACACGGTTCAGCCCAATTTTTGGAATCTGGCCTGTAGTTCCCCCACGCCCTCTTTCTGTGTTTACTCCAATTACTCACTCCATTTCGCCTCAAAACTGCAGGCTCCCCCTTGCTACACATACCAGACTCAAATCACACCTCCCTCTTTTCTTTAACACTCCATCAATCTCTGTGTTCTTTCACCATTTCTTCTGAGCTTTTCCATCCTCTTTCTCCTCTGTTTCGCAAACTTGGAAAGCAGTAGTAACAGCACACAAACTAAAGATGCGGTGCTCCTACTTTAATAGAAAACACATTTCGCCCACCATCCCCCCGTTCCTTGTGTCCTTTTTACGCAGAGTGACAAATGTTCTCCTCATTCTTTTATCCTAAATGCTCACAGCGATACTAGCTGCTTCCACTGCCTGACAGCAGCTATGCCAAAAATAAGCCACTGTACTACCTAATTCTGTAAGTGTCTACTGACAGAAGTCTAGAGAAAAGCCTCCTGGAGAGTCAAAACATTCCTCTCTCCCCTAACAAGCTGAGCCAAGTCATTTACTTGCACTTGTTCTTCTGTAAATGACCTGATAGTACACAGTATTACTTTCTAATGTATGTTTGATAAGTCTTAACAGTAACTGACACTGTTTTCAGGTCAAGCAACAAGGTACTTTTTATATCTACAAAGCAGTTAAGACTACACTTAACTGCTCAACTACAACAGTCATTTAGTTTTTTTTACAGTCATACTGCAAAACAACACAATAGCAACACTACTGGTTTTATACAGATATTAGTCATGCCTGTCTGTCGTTTGACTGCTTCTTTTAATTCCAGAGCAATAACCAGGACTTGGAGTGAAGGGAAGGGTATATAAAAGAAGAACAGACCACAAATGTAATATCAAAACCAGAGAATCAATAATCAATATCAGGCCAACAATCTAACAAATGGCAGAGCAGGCAAGAACGTAGTAAACAACTTCCCGCGCCCCCTCCCATTTCTTTTCTCCCCCTTGCTCCCTCCCTCCTTTCACTCCCTCTTCACTTCTGCACACGTTGTTCATAACTGCTGATTTCCCTTTGGCCATAGCAATAGTATCCAAGCCACCCACCCCACCTCATTCACATGAGGGCTGGCGTCTGCCCTCGGAGCTCCGTGTCATTTTCAGAGCTTTTACTCCATCGGTATTAAAACGGAGCCGTGCTCACTGAGGAAAGCAGCCAAATTCCTTTACTACTACCATTAGGATGTATCACCTTACAGTTTAACTGCACAAACATAACTGTAGAAGACCATCCCCTTAACCACGGAGATAAACGCAGCAGGAGCTGCGTTAAATCGGACCCGGAATGACAGGTGTCAGTCAGACTAACAACATGCAAACATCCTCAGATTGCAGAATGACAGGGAAGTTAATTCCGTGTTATTTAATGGCTCATAATACAACGCATAAATATGTGTTTTACATTTTACCCAATTATGCTTTCCCTCATGCAAAAAAACGTGGTTGACCAGCGGAGGCGTGAACGAACCAAATAACGTTATCTGCTTTCGGTTTCCTGTTCAGTCTACACTGCCCCTCGAGGGAATAAATCATGAGTGTGCGAACAGATCACCCTCGATTTGCACTGCAAGTACTCATATTAACTCAGCAAATACATCCCCGTTTAGTCATACTCATGACTACTGTCTCAATCGAAAGGAGATCCAGCCTCAGAGACATGCTCTACAGCTTCTCAAAGCCACTGAGTTCACACTTCATGCAATCGTATTTTTGGAAACAGCTAGTCCTGTGTAAACATTAGACTATGTAACCTACTGAAAGGAATGGGGAAAAAAAATAGATCCAAGTGAAAATGACTTAATAAACACACACCGTTATGTTATCGATACGTCTCATAAAGGTACCCACTCACCTCTGTAATTGTCCAGAAACGGCGTTCACATTATTTGGCTCTGCGTCCTCCTTTCGTGAGCATCAATGTGGTGGCCGCATATTTTATCTTCCAAGTGCTGAATTGCCAAAGCCAAAACAAGAAAAACGTGAGATTTGGGCTTAACCGTTGCTTTTAAGATATAAAATTAAAGCACGCACTATGAGCTAAACAGAACCTACAATTAGTATTTTGTCCCTTGTATTCAAACTATAATTGTATAACAAACGTTTATGCCCTTTTCTGATGTACCAAATAGGTCATTACAAAGCAGTAATCTTGAACAGCTACATATCTCAATCAGAAATCAGTGCACAAGCTCTTAACCATCCACAAAACGTGACTGTTAACCTTTCCACCTCCGAAACACAAAGTTGCGATGGTGTAAGTCCAGTGTCAGCATGTTAAAGCATCACCCACAAAATATACTCCAGTAATACGTATGGAAAAAGCACGCAACGCAATAAAGTAATGACAATTGTGTGAGCACTTGGCAATTGATGTACCCCGTGTATAGTGAGAGGTTTGTGTTTATTTTAAAACAAGCTAGCAGCTATCATCCCTCCAATAATAGACAGCCTGCGCTACGTTTTGTATCAATGGCACTGGCAGCGGCTAACTAGCCATCTATCAGCAGCCTGTTTGAGGACGATTTGGGCACATTTCGCCATGCACAGCTCAACTTATACTGTGTATACAGACTGCAAATAAGTCGCTAACGCCCACAGCTTTCATACAATTTGTGTGAAGCGAGTGAATATGAAACAACCCAGGACAAGTGATGTACATAATCTTACATCTCCGTCACATTCTCGTAGGCACTCGTGTTACTACATCTCAGCTACGACGGCTAACGATGCACTACCAAGTCAGCTAAACCACAAAAAAAAACCTCCGATGCAGGTTTGCAGAAAAAGGCACACATGAATCGATTGAAATACACACGCGAAAGGTGGCGAAATATATTCCAGTGGTATAAAATAACAGATGCTGCGCCGCGTAGGTTATTAAAAAAACACCAACTGTCAACAAAATGGCGGCTGCGTTGAATCAACAGAGACCCGAAATGGATCGCCCTCTATTTCTTCTTCCTCGGTGTTAAAATCTCTTTTCCTTACAGCAACTGGTATCCGTAATATCTCCCGAGACGCTCCGAAATCCACTCCGACACGCCGTTAGCTGGGCCTGGATGTGTCAGAAAGGGCCTCTCTCGTTAATCGGGCCTCCATGTCTGCTCAGCCCGTATCGCTACTGTGTCAGTACAACACGGGCATTCTCAGTCCCGGAGAGGAGGGAGGGAGTGAGGAGGACAGACCGTGGAGGGCGGAGGGGAGAGGAGAAGGGAGGGGAGGAGAGGAGAGCAAATGTCGGTCCTATGCGGTTCCTGCGGTCCTAGCTCATTGAGAAAAATGCATGTGTTTCATTATTTCTCTATTTTCGGTGGCCGCGGACGGCTGTGTGTTCGGCTGGCTGGTCGAGGGTGTGTTTGCCGGTATGCAACAGTCAACTGTCACGCTGGCGGTGTCAACATAACCTTACGCATAACCTTACAGGATATAAACGGGACACAAGGAGAAGGCAACTGGAGCCATGCATGATAAAAAATAAATCATTCTGCTCTTTAGGGGTGTTGTTTATTGTATTCAGGCTAAAACAACGAGCTAGTTGACTAATTGGTCACTAAAGGAAAGGTTCACATTTTTCGAGTCTGACGTAAAACACCTGTAAGGTGTCCATGTGAACATTGGAACATTTTTTTCCGTGCTGCATAATCATGCATTTTGTCCATACTGGCCCAGATTAGATCCCTTCCCAATGCACTTTCAGTGGATCCTAAGTTCTTGTTTTGTGCAAAAATATCGAAACATCCGAGGATAATGAAGTTTCAGGAGACTGAATGACGCCTATCAAATAATTATCATCCAAAGTTAGCACTATCCATGAAAACACTGGGAATTTTGCACTAACAATGCCTTTGGATAACTTTATAAGATATACACTCAATTTAAATAAGTCAAGCAATTTAAGACTAAGCACAAACTTTTGTATTTCTGCACAGATCAAGGGCTGTAGCTTATGCCCTCATTATTTAGATTAAATAACATATCTTATATTATCCAGCATGAATGATTAGAAAAAGCAAAACCTGCTCCAGTATTCATGTGGCCACCAAACCCAAAACAGTATAATATAACAGTATATTCTCTAAAGTAACTGCCATTATTTCTGATCAATTAATAAGTCATTTATTAAGCAAAGGCATTTTGGTTTTAGACAGCTTTCTTTATTTTCTGACTAAAGCATTTTTTTCTCGCCTCTGTGATTATAAAATGTTTTGTCTGACCAAAAGTCCAAAACCCATAAAATTCAATTTACAGGACATAAAGCAGAAAAAGCAACAAATCTTTACATCTGATAAGCCAATAAATGTTTGGCTTTTTTGCTGCTTAATTAATTAATTAAACTTTTAATTCAATATCAGAATTTGTGATCATTAATTTTGTGCCATTGCCATTTAAATAAAGTTGTGTATTTCACATATATGGCTTTTTTATCATATATTGCTGAATTTGAAGATTTTAAGTGTATATTTCACTAAGTACACTTTCTATTGTATTCTTCTGAAGTCTAAGAGCTGACTGTAAACTGTAATCTAAAAAGTAATCTATTATTATATTATTATTATTATATATTATATTATGAATATACAGTACCATGCAAACATCTTAGACCACCACTCGATTTGTTTTTTAGTTATGCTGTGATGCTGTGATATATATATATATATATATACATATATATATTTTTTTTATTAGAACAACTAGAAACAAAAGCTGTTTTCTTGGCTGCTATCCTTCCACAAAGATCATTACTGATCAATCTTCTTTGGACTATGGAAAGATCAACTTGGCATCCAGATGAAGCCGTCAGATGCTGAGCCAGGTCTTTGCTGGACTTCTTCCGGTGTCTCAGAAAAGAAACTCTGAGAAACTTCTCATTAGATTTTGACAGGACTTCCGCTTTTTGTCCTTAATCTCTCTTTATTCCTCTACAGAGGTCACACTCAATATTAGTCACTTTAGCCTACAGAAGCATTTTTTCTAATACTTTCTACATACCATATTTCATATATTTTCTAGTTGTATTCTAATAAAGAGACTAATAAATAAATATATATGGTCATAATAGCATTACCAAAATAACAAATCTATTCTCTAATTTAGATTTTATCAGGATTAGGGAGATGAAAGAAAGTGCAGAGGGTGAGGGTCACAGGTTTAGACTTTAATAACAGAGTTATGAGAGAGGAGACAAATGCTAAATGAGAACTGGGGGAAAAAGGTCCATAAAATACTGAACTAAATAACTGTCTTACCAAAAGCCTTAATGAAACAGTGTTATTTCATAACTCTGTGAATTCCCATCATTTTGTCAACCACTGGCAGCTCAGTGGTGATTAGTTCATGACATCAAAGTCAGTCATTCAGAAAACCACCTAGGAGAGCAGCATAGCGAGAAGGACACATCACCTTTACATCTTTTTCAGCAAACCGCCGGGTCCTTTCGTGTGTAGTGAATCTTAAAAGTGATGAAGATGTTGGAGTAGAAAATATAAAGGTCCATAGCAGAGATGCGTGAATCACATGAGAGTTGAATCTATGTGTTAAGACTTTTACTGTATTAATAAAAATGTATTTTATTCAAAAGCGGTTGGTGCAGAGGAAAACGTCTGAGGTGAGAAGTACATCTCTTGAGCAGAGTAAAAGAAGTAGAGTTTCTTGGCCTGGTTTTCAGATGGCCTGCCTCTCTTGTTGCTCTGTCCTGATAGAGCTGGCTTCTGGGGGTTCTGAGGTCGGCGGTAGGCTGTTGACAACACCATCAAGGCTTTTGCGGCACACAGGGCATGTATCATGCTGCGAAAGGAGAGAAAACTTAATAATCTGCAGACCAAAAAATCTGTGAAACAACAGCATTTTCAGTATGGCACAAGAAAGCACACTTTCAGTACTACTTTCAGTAACAAAAGGTTTCTATGTTGTCTGTGTGGCCTTCAAGTCAGGATGTGTGGCATACTGTTAGAATCTTGATGACAAATATAACAGACCTTCAAACACCTCACGCCCACTAACCACAGCCACTCCTCATCCTTACCAGCTCCAGCCAAGGCACTATACATTCACTGTGAAAGTAATGGAGGCAGGGTAGCTTCCTGACAGATTCCCCTAATGAATACTCCTCCCTACAAACTGGACACCCCATTCTGCAGTCTAGGGGAGAAAAATAAGAAAAGCAGAGACAGAAAGTATGTGTGTGTGTCTAAGAAAGAGACAGAGAGTAGATACAGAAAACACAGTCATAAAATCCTTAATGATTCATCACACCTCAACTGTGCAAGACAGCTCTTTATGATATTACAGTCTTACAAAGTGTTAAGTAAGGTAAGGTTTATAAGGTAGTTCTATGTCATGTCATGTTCTCCCAGTAAATAATGTGTGGTTGAAGTCCACTTTAAAATACATACTTCTCTAAAAGCTTTCACCACTGAGGTGAAAGCTTTTAGAGACCTTAGTGGCATCACTTAAATGGTGAATAAATTCTTTTAAAAACAGCAATAGGCCATTATGTGCCAGGATGTGAGTGATACCTCCCCATCTTTGGTTAACATATTTTGCTTAAGCTTTATTTTTGATTGTTCTTTATTAATCAGGAGCAACACGTTTCTTATGAACTGTGTGAATGTTTTCAGAACTATGTATCCAGGCCAGAATCATTTATTAATGACATACTAATGCATTCTAAACAGTGTTAGTGGGTAAGTAGTCTCATCTGTACAATAAGGAGGCAGAAAGTAAAGATAGGATGGCAAAAGAAATTATAAGAGTAGGGAAGGAAACATGGAGGGAAGATACAAGAATACAGGAGGAGGAAAGGAAAGACAGCAGGAGTAGAGAAGAAAAGGTGGAGGAAGGGAAAGAAAAGATATGCAAAAGGAAAGGAAAATAAGAAAATAAGAGGGGGGGTGGAAAGACAGGAGAACATAAGGAAAGATAATAAGAGGCAAGGAATAATTAAAGATGAAAATAAGAAAGAAGGTAGTGATGATATCCTAAAAATGCACAGTACGCCACCTGTCTGTTCCTGAGAGATGCAAACTGTTGGCAGGGATGAGATCATCTCCTTTTCTGCAGGGGGTGGACCTGTGCTCTCCAACTGTCCTAACAACTAGGCGAGTGGGAAAAAAAATTCATATCATTGCATATATACATAGGTGGAGGCACAGGAGACGGAGAACAGGAAACAGCTAAAAGAATCTTGAAGGGGTCATATTATGCTTTATGTGTTCTGATGTTACATATTTACTAAGTAAGCAGTCCCACCCACCCTCTCAGGTCAGCCGCCACAGTGTGTGTGTGTTTGTGTAGAGGTCGATGTGTCTCACAGAAAGTGTTTTTTGGCTGTGTTTACTTTTCACAAACACAAAACCAAAGAACAACAATGGATACAGTTACAGTTCAGCAACAGACTTCAAGAGATGTTTCTATCTGTCAACAGTACTTCGTGGATGACTGACTGAACCTTCCCCTGTATGCAGCAGGTTTTTTGGCTAAGTTGGTGCTGACGAATAATTCTATTCCAACTGGACATCGTTTAACTACAGGAAGACTTCCACAAGCTGGCCAATCAGAACAGAGTGGGATAGGGTAAAGAGGGCTTTAAAGACACAGGAGCTCAAACTAGCCTTTTTAATTTCATGGCCAGAGGAGCTGTTGCATTAAGATGCATTAAACATGTATTTGAATATCTATCAATGGAGTTCCAGAATAAAATAGAAACTATAAATAAAGCAGAATATGGTCACATTATATTTTATAACTCAGTGATAACAGATTTTCAGACTTTATAAACAAACAGATATGTGTCAAGACTGGGATAGGAGAAAAAGCACATAACAACAAATAATGAGGCCAAATTCTTTAAAATCACCACTCAGACACCACTGACCTCAGTGATGACAGCATCCAGACCTCCCTGACCCCATGCATAATCTCCAGGGTTTGAGTGCAACTGTAACATGCTGGATCTGAGAGACAAACAGAAAGAGAGCAGGAAAGACAGAGAGGGAGGTTCTCGCTCAACTTCAGAAGAAATCAAAAGTAAATTATGTAAATCGAAAATTTAAAAGTGTTTACAGTGCAGACGGTGCAGCACCGGGATTTCCGTTGCTGGCAAACAGGCCAGCCACAAACTGCTGCACAATCCTTGAAGGGACAAAAACAGAGAACAAAAGACTGCTTTAGTGTGCTTTCAAAAGACAGAGTCAACCATTTCAATTCATGCCATGCATTTATGATTTTATTTGGAACAAATGAATCCACTGATGCAGGCAGCTGCTCTCTTTAGTTAAAATCACTGCAAGCATACAACAGATTAGGAGGCTGTAGTGAACGTTAAGAAATTTATAAATTTTTATCCTTACACACATTGAGGTTAAGCAGACAAAACACCAATTACTAATCTATAATAGCTATATATAGAGTTTGATTATTTTTTACATTACAACCCATGTACCCCAGACTAAAACAATGTCAAGGAAGTTTTGTTCCACATGTTCAATGTTGTGTCACCATGGCTGTGCACTGCTACCAAAAATCAAGAGTCATTGCCTCAGCTGGAATCACTTTTTTATAAAAACACAAGAAATAGAGAAAATGTATGACTTTTATGTGTAATGGACAGACCACCACACTGCTCTCTATACTGTATTGTGTAACATTGGATCTCAAAACCACATTACTGATCCCCTGTAATTTAAGCTTAGGTATAAAGGTACACCCTTCTTCCCACACTTAGCCTAGTGGTTTTTATGTAGCAATAATTATTCCTTATCTTTCCTTCTATTTAAAATAATGTACTTGCCCCATAGATTCCCAGCGAGCTTTATTATCGATAAATACTTTACAGATTTGTAAGGCTGTAATCTAAAGTCTTACAAAGTTTAATCACATTTTGAAACAAATCATTCCCATATAATTAATTCCTTGTAGAAAGCCTTTGGATATAATGAAAAATGTCTGTTCTGTCTTCACATCAATATGAATATCACATGTATTTCTGTCCATAATCACAGCTGTTTAGGTATTTAAACTACTGCATGTGCTGGTGGATGAAAATGTAAATAAAATAAACACACAAATCCCTGGCATATACTGTATAAATCACTGAGTACTAAAGGATTTTTACATTCTCAGAGTTCAGCATGCACAGGTTAAGTGTCTGTGTACCATGTCCACACACCCTTCCACTCCAGGCGTTCGGTTAAGTCTGGACGACCTGTCTAGTTCAGGCCGGGTAGGAGACTCTGGTTCTCTGACCTCAGCAGCATCTGGTGAGACTGTAGGACGACTCTGAATTACTGATACCTGCTCGCTGTCATCTGAATCAGACTCTGAGAAAGGTGGATGTGACAGCAGAGCAGAACGCTCCATAAACAGCAGCTGCCATAACTTGGAGAGAGACAAGAGAAGCAAAGTGTCAAACATAACCTTAGAGAAAGAGGAGTGTTCTTATTAAAATGCCATTTGTAAGGACATACTTCTGAGAACGAGTTTGAATCCTCAGTAGCCACTGATGTGCTGTCCTGCAGGAGACTGAAATCAATCAAATAAAAATCAGTTTTAATATCAGTGAAGTAAATTGAAAAACTAAACTCTTAAAAGCCAGAGACTCTTGTGTTTCCAAAATTTCCACTTTTTAAATAATGAACTTTCAGGCATCTACAGTGAGTAAAGTTTTACAAAACAATGAAAAGAACAATTTCAACAACAAAACTGTGATACCTAGAGTTTTCTGTCACCTCCTCAATAAAGCCGGAGTCACATCTGGAGCAGACAAAATCCTTTAAGAGAAAAAATATACATCAACCATACTATGAAAGGTACATAGACACTCAAACATTTCATCATTAAATGTTCATTCCAAAATCAGATCCATGGCTGTGGTTCAGGAGGTAGAGCGGTCGTCTACCAATTGTGGGAGCGATTCCCGGCTCCTCCCGTCATATGTCGAAGTGTCCTTGGGCAAGACACTGAACCCAAAGTTGCCCCCAGTGAGTCAGATCAGCTGCACAGGAGCCCTGTCATCAGTGTGTCAGTATGTGTGTGAATGGCTGAATGAGAAGCAGTGTAAAAGTGATCCGAGTACCAATAAGGTAGAAAAGCTCTATATAAGTGCAGATCATTAACCTCCATTATTGGAGAAAGTCTTTTGATAAGATTTCAGTTTCTGGCTGCAGAGAATAGGTCTCAATCAGTCACAAAAGCATTTATTAGGACACCATTGAATCAAACCCAGTTTATCAAGGTTATATTAAACGCATCTTAACCACACAGCCACCAGGAAGCATCAAATCACCAAAATAGGGATTGCAACAAGCATACTGTTGTAAAAATATTACTGTATCACAACTGACCTTCCTGGAACAAAGAAACATAGCCCAAACCTAAACTAAGACACCGATTCTCTGGACATCAATCTAAATTAATTATTGATAAAAAAAACAACAACTCTGTAACTCCTGTAAACAAAAGTCTGTATTTTTGCTACTGAACTTGATAATATGGACATAAAAGTTAAGTCCAGATCTATTCAACATGTGCCTCTTGAGTTCAGGTCTTAAGTAAAAGTCTATAGTATTGGCATCAAAATATACTTAAAGTACCAAAAGTAGTACTCATTATTAGCTACTATAATAGAATGGCCCAATTCAGGAGGATGAAGTACATAAACACTAACGTCCGTATATTTTTGGCCATGTATGGCAGCCTAATCAAATCTGTCTCACTTACACTCACACGCGCGCACGCACACACACACACACACACTTGATCTCTCTTGCACACACATGCTATAGGTTTATCATAACAATATCAGTGCGTAGTTGTGCTATGAAAAACGTCAGTGGTGAAACAAATGCGCTCCAGCAGCAACAGTACGCTCGTCACTCCTGCACATCCAGTACAACTGCGCTGTACGTAGAAAAAAGAGGGTCAAAACAAATGCATGGGGGTATAAGCATGTATTTGTGGCTCTGCGACATTACGTAGCTCTGAATGTGCTGCTGGTGCATGTGGTGACAACCCTCTTTACATCTCTCACACGCAGTTGACAGTAGACAACTGGAGAAGTCGCCAACAGTGGTGCTTCTAAATATGGCAACGTGAATCGCCAGATTTTACTCCCTCTGTCTGTACAGTAAGATCTTGATAGACGCTGTACGCACACAATCAGAAACAGGTTGCCATATGGGTGATTTAGTGATCCAAGTAATTACACATTTAGGATAAACAGTTACAATCAATCTTTGCACGTTTAAAAAAAAGAAAGAACTCTGCAAATGTTCATTTCTCCTTCCGTGGGCGCACGGACAGATCTCAGGCCACCATGTGTGGAATAAAACACTTTCCGAAGTGACTCACCGGGAGTTTAGGGTTTGTTTCACGTTTACAGCAGTGACAGAAAAACCGGTGTTGTGGTGCGTCCGCAGCCTCCGCCATCTTCACGGTGAAGTAAAGCTGGTGCCTTACGTCAGTGTGGCAGCCCATAAAAGTCTCACACGGTGGTTTAACGGATCCGAGTCACAGTTAGTCTTGTGGGGGGGGGGTCTGGTTCACTGGACACGTCAGAAAACTGGCTGCAGAGGGCACATTAATGTAATTAATAAGGAGGCAACATAAACCTAACAATTACTTATTTTCTAAAAATACTTAAAAAGAACATGTTTTTAAGTGATCAACGAGATTTTCAACAAAATATATATATATATTTTTTACCAGTGGCTTCATGAGCAGACCTGCTTCGTCAAAGTCTTTTATATCAAGTTGCAAAAATAAACCCACAGTTTAAAAAGCAACAAGTTGTCAAGAGGACGTCTTGGATGTAGTTTCCTTCAAGTGTGTTGGGTGTCGCCAGAGTATAAAAATGTTTTGAGGGGAATCTTCTGTCTTTAAAAACATAAATTTGTTTGCCTGGATTATCTTATTTTGGCTTTACGCAAAAACAAACAAGCTGTATCCTAGCAACGCAATTCCAGTTAACGGCAGAATAAAGTGACCGTTAACAACAGAGCTAAAACGATATATGTAAATAATATGTTAAGAGACGCAATGTGATTAAAGTCTGATATTTGACTCAATTCAAACATAAATATGACATTAAAATACACTTAAGATTACCTGTGATAAACCAAACTTTTAAAAGTCAAAATCCTAAAATCCTGATGCTCCTGACCTTGGAAACCGTTTCCATGACAACTGGGTGACTCCTGCTGAGGATTGTGTGATACCAAGGGAAAAACAGCTAATTAGAAGGGATATTTTTTTCTCTTAATATCTTAATATTAGTCTATGACATAAAACATTGATAACTGCAGTAGACTGTGTCAGCATGACAGTATATTTTTATTAAAATCAAGACAGTGACCTATAATATTCATGACAACAACAAGCAGCACCAACATAACAGTGACATATATAACCAAAACAACAGTTGTTCATAAGATTTACAGTATGACAGGGTTTTTGGCAATAAGGTATATAGGTATTCTCATTTGTAATAATAACAAAACAACTTGTTTTTGTTTTTTTTACACTTAAGCAACAAAAAGTAGAAAGTAAAGGATCAGATATTAGAGTGGCAACGTTTCTATATTCACTTTATCTTAAACGTGGCTCCTTGTTAACACAATGCACATCCAAATCATTTAAAGACGCAAAATGCTCGAACTATCCCACTTGGCACACAGCTTGTTTTTTTTTTTTTTTATATGAAAAGCCTTTTCCATACATTCACTGACACTTGAGACACTAAATTTCACACCGCTTCATAATCGAACACTTTTCACATCTCACAGCATCTTTCTGTTTCTTCAATCAACACTTAGAATATGATGACTTCTGGTTTGGCAATATAGCTAACTGGTCCTGTACACATTTTGAAATTATACAACCCCACCTCTTGTCTCATACATGTGCCCTGAATTTTAAATTGACCAGGGTTAATTTTATAGACTGGCCCCACCACCTCCCCCCCATCAAATTCTAATTACCTGTGGGGAAATAAATACCAAACTGATCCTCTACGAAGCTGAAAGGGCCCTTCTCTTGTTCCACTTCTTTCCCTCCCAGCCCCTCTTATCCCTCTCTATCGAGGCGGGGTGAAGGCCCCCTGGGCGGCATTGGCTGCGGCCTGGCGTACAGCCTGATTGGACAGGACTCCGGTGGTGAACTCAGCCTGGGCCTTCTGGAAGCTGGCATCGGTCTGCCTGTACAAGCTGTGGATCTGGAATGGGGAAGAGCAAAACACGCTGACACCTAATACAAGGAGCAATTCATCATCTTATCATGTACATTGTGAGGGTGAAAATGATACGCAGAACCTGATATCGTGGCTATTCTCCGGACCATTTGTTATCCACTGACTGCTTTATGGTAGGTGGACCACCTGTTGCGAGTATTTGCACGGAGCAGGTAGAAAGCCAAAATAAAGCTCTCTGACTATGTAACCTACTAAATCATGTCACACTGTTTCATATAATTTCCTGTTGATCATTTTCATTTTTATCATTGTTGAAAGCATTTACCAGCACACTAATCAAATATTAATTACACATGCTAGTCCTTCACTTTGTACTTTAAATAGACTGAAAGTATATTTATATATATATATATATATATATATATATATTTATTTATTTTTTCTGACTTTCTGCGCAATTTAAAGCACATTTATTCCAAGACTTTCAAGAATTACGCAGGGACTTTGTGTTAGTGAGTAGAATACATGTTAGACTCATGTTTATGTTATTTGTAACTTCTATTTTTACGCAGAGACAGTGTGACTGATGCATTGTAAAAAAAAATGTTAAAATAAAAAAGGGTGAATCTTCCCTGTACGTATGTACTCACCCTCTTCAGCATGACAACCCCCATTGCAGTTTGGGCAGTAAAGAGAATGGCATTTATCATCATGATCGCACCAACGGCGATGCTGGTCTTCAAAGCGGAGAGGCTCACAATCCACCCACTGAGACAAAGACAGAAACACGAAACACAGAAAGAGATTTAAAAGGTGAAGGGAGTCAATAAATATCCTAATTTACACCTCAGTGACGTTTACGACTGTTTTAATTATGAACCCGTTATCTTTGTTCTGTCAGTATTGTCAGCTCAAATAAGGACAGTGTGTACTTGGGTAAGCAGAGTTAATACTAGGTAACTGATAAAAGAACAACTCACTGTTATAATTTCTGAAGAAAGTAAGCAGGTGATGGCATTTATGTGTCCATCTGAAGACTTGAAAATCTTATCATATACTGAGTGAGAACAGCTTTTTTTCCACGACACTTGAATGCAACACAGCCATCATTAAATGTAATTAGTTTAAAATCAAAATCAAAAGGGCCCGTGGTCGCTGTGCATTAGCAGGAGTTAAGATACAGATACTGATTGTTTTTGCAGGTTTTAAACATCAGTTGTAAAGAGACGTGCATCTCTACTAACATACTGTAGGTGTTTTGTTTATTAGTAATACCTGAAACCCCATCCAGGGACACCAATGGTCATGATGACGTAGACGGCCACTTGGGCAAAGAAAATGAAGAAGAAGACGAAGAAGTTGAAGGAGCTGTCACTCCTAAAGAGGTTAGAGAAAAAATATCATGAAGCCACTACTTGTACATTCACACTATGATTTACTAATACATAAAACATTTTTAAAAGTTAACACGCCTGAAGATTAATTAGACTTCTAGTCTAATCAGGGTAAGGCTGGGCAGAGCTGTGCTGGGAAGTTATCATTCACAGCAACAAAAAGCACAATGCACAAAACAGCAATGCTTTAATTGTGTAGCTTAATAAAAACACACCTGAGGAGTTGTACTATTAGTTTGCATGACAAACTAGGGATTTGTTTCTCTTACTTTAAACAGTATAACTGTGTTTGCTCTGTGATTGCTTACTTCCCCGTAGACACTTCTTGTGCTGGTGTTCTCAGTTCCACATTAACTGCTTTCTCTCTTGGATTTAGTTCGTATGCAAACGTGGTGCACAGTTACGGGCTCCTTTTGAACACTTAACGAGTTAATAACACGTTTCAAGAATAACTATTAATACTTTCCCCTTTCCTACTAAGTAAAGCGAAGGCCATGCCTGTGTAGGTCTGATGTGAAGCTAACGTGAAGAATATCAGTTTCACACACACAGTAAGACTTTCTTGACTAGTCCCACATTAAAATGTAATCAGAACCAAATCTGTAACTCTAAAGTGTAGGATAAAAGGTACACATTTCTGGTACACACCTGAATGCTTTATACATAGGTCGGTACCAACATACGAAAGAGCAGGGGGTGAAGAGCAGGGCCCAGAGGATGGCAAGTCCCAGACCAACGCCACCGTTAGTGTCCACGCAGAACATGGCCACAGAGGAGACCAGGTTAAAGAGTAGTGTGCAAGTGCCAGCTGGACATCCATAAAGACAGATAAAAGAAGAAGAAAAAAGGGGTTAACATGAGACAACAGCACTGCAGTCTGAATTTCAATATCAGCTTTTTGTGGATTTATTGCTGAGCTGTAGACCAAAGCACAAATCCAACCCATCACATCCCCCATCGTAACAAAAGACCAAATTGAATTCCATCATGATGCTGTGTGTTATTATTTCTCTTTACCTGCTTCTGGGTTTAGAACTGGCTCTTCTGGTAGTCACTTGGTTCAGAAGGTTTTGTTTTAGGACATGTCTGAGAAATATCATCACTGTCTGAAGTATTTCCTAAAACATCTCGATAATCTGCTTTTTTGTCACTTTTAACTAGATGTCACTTTAATATTACATCTCTTACATCTCTTTGTTGAGGTTTGTTTCTAATATAAATATGTGTACATTTATTTGACAAGAACAGTTGTTAAAAAAGTATTCTTAACAATGACCTTTGTTTCTATTACCACTACCACTATATGTATAGAATATGTAATAGCTTAATTCCAGTGAGATTTACATTGGTTGTATACACGTGACTTACATGTACTACTCTGTCACATGTAACTGATAGATCACAATTAAATAATTACTATTAAGTGTTAGGACGGAAGTAAAACAACAGATTTATCAGTAGTAAGGAAGTAAAAGATATAGCAGAGCACACAAACATGATCAGAGACAAGTTAATAACTGTCAAACACATACTGCATTATTTCCAATATACATATAGATTAGACGTCCTCATGGACTGGTACCAGGCCTGGGAACATTTGCTATGATTTGGAAAAAAAAATCCAGAATAATAACTTTATAGGTCATTAGTGTGTTTTTTCAGGAATTATCTAAGTAGGTCATAAGTAAGCAAGGTAATCAGTGCATCAATCATCACAGCATTTCAGCATTAAGCAATCAAAGTAAAGTATTACAATACAAGTAATGGTAAAATAATAGTAGTAGTAAAATACAAAGAAAAAAAATTTTTTGGTTTCTGTTTAATTTCATTCTTTCTTCTTGTCCACTCTCTGTTGTGCGCTCACTTTGTGCCTCATCCTTTCACCATTATTATTCTTCATAACAACAATGACTCTTTGTGCTGCACAGGAGCTTTGAAATTAGTCAACACATGTGCAGAGAGTATCAGGTGCTTATGAGTTCTGGTTCGACTATCTGAGCATGAAAATTAAGAGTGATCTCTCTAGAATAGTTAAACTTGACGTTGTAATATCAGGTTGTAAACAACAACTGTTAGCGCATCACCACGACAACACAGTCACACAGATGACAAATTTTAGAGTACTCATACAATCCCCTGAATCACTATTTTGAGCTCCTGCTGCCAGGAAGACAGCACAGAGTTCCCCATGCAAAGAAAAATATTTACAAAAAAATAATTCATCCCGTCTGTCAGGCATCAGTTAAATCGATAACTAATGAGCCCACACTGTGTGCACCTGCATCTGTCAGATAATCTCAGTGCTTCCAAATGTTTTTCCTTTTCCTCTGTAATTGGCATGTTGATGTAACCTTTAGATATTTAATTCCTGATAATGTTGTGACGGAGCTAAGTCTCATGCAGGCTGAAGACAGATCTTTACCCTTCTGCCAACAAAGATGGAGGATAATTGTAGGAACATGCAGATGAACCTCAAAACAGATTTTCAACTATTTTAAACCTGTTTTTTGTCCCAGGAGGGAAAACAGATGAACCATTGGTTTACACTGATTTCAGCTGCCTCCTGGCAAACTCCTCAATCTATCAGAGAAGTGTAAAGAATCTTTGTGCAAACATTCAAGCTGATTCTGCAAACAGCACAGGGAAGGTCACACAGGCATGGGTCAGTTGTAGGTTGATTCTCTTCAAATATTCTCTTCGCTTTTACCGCGTTTGTCTGTTAACTGGTGGAGATTCCAGAGTCAGTGTACTTTTACTCCAATCACATATATTCACTGCCCCCAAAACCCCTAAAGAGCTAACATCTTTCATTTATAGAGTTACATAACAACACTAATGCTAAGACAGTAAAGCTGACAATTAACAGTACAACAGAGAAGAAGAACTCACAGATCCAGAAGTAGTACATGATTGTAACGGTGCGCTGGAAACGCTGGCTGATCTCCACATTGATGTCCTGGTAGAAACAGGGGCCCACGGGGCAGAACGAAGGCAGTGGGGGCCAGTTATTCTGACGGGCTGAAGAAGAGAACAGAGAAGTAAAATACAATCACCGACAGTGATTTCTTTGGCAAGACTTAAACGTTACTTAGCATTTCTAAGCAGGACATAAAGATTTAATAAATGGTTTCTAACACATTTCTACTTACATGAAATGCATTTGTAGGAGAAGTTATAGTTGTTGACAAATACAGTACAATATTAAGACTTTTTTTACATCTTATATCTGCTTATAACTACATTGCATTGTTGTTATTACATGTTTATAAATGCAAACTTGGGGCACTTGCAGTAAGTGCTATTAGTTGTTTTCATTAAACCCCTGATCGCGGGTGATTAGCAGTTTTTCAATTATAAATTCTACATATTTCAGTATTCTCTCTTAACCCCTCATCTTGCTATTATTCTCTTACAGGCTCCAGGTCCCAGGCTATGTGACGAGAGCTCCCTCTCTCTCCTCTCCAGCTCCTGGGCTTTCTTCTCCAGCTCCTGCTGCTTCCTCAGCAGCTCTGCTGTGGTAGCATTCACTGCAGACTTAACACAGTAAGACACAATAGAAATGATGCCTCAGAAATGCATGTCATGTTTCAAACAGATTGGATGTGTTACAGCCATAAATAATGAATAGCATTATATAAAAGGCCTCATATCACAGAGTTCTAGAGGAGATGCTGTCCAGTGTGAAAATGGTTTCTATTAAGCGTGGTTAAGGGTCCAAATGTAGGTATGACTGGTTAAGTCTGGATTGTTTTCAGTGCATTATTCAGGTAGGACTGCTGTGACATGAGGAATGTATGAGGATCCAATCACAGTTTAGTAAAATCCCATTTTTGTGCATCCAACTGGCATTTAATTTACTGATGTTGAAATTCAGTCTACAATAACAAGTGCAGCAACAAGCTTCTTTACAGAGTATACCTGCGTGTCGTAGGAGCCATAGTTGCGAGGCTCAGTGGGTGTTGTTCTGCTGGGTGGTGTCTGTGCAGGCACAGGTGGGGCAGAGGGAGATGTGGCTTCATACGGCGGTGGAGGCTAGAACAAGAGAAAAAGCAGACAAATTATTTGGGAGAAGGCCATGTTGTCATGGCCTCTGGGATTAGAAAATGGCAAAGACATACAGTACATGCACATTTCCAATTAATGGTTACTTTAATCATCAATTAATTTGGTGATAATTTTTCCATTAATGCATCAATGCATCATTTATTTATCTATGAAACATAGGAATAAGTGCCTATCAAGCATGCAGCATAATTAAATTGTCTGGGTTTTTTTACAATTAGCAGTCCAACATTTAAATATATTTTTTTCTGTTAATCATAGAAAACTGAGACCGGGAATATCCATGTTTTAGGCCTTCATGTCAACAACAAAATCCATAAATCACTGATAAAATGACTGATGTGTGATACTGTAGAGAAAAAAATCATAAATACAGTAAATAATCTTGCCTTATTTACACAGTTACAAACAGTTCACTATTTTGATTAAGACATTTTCAAGTCTTAACAGGGTTCTAAAGTAAAGTTCCACCAGGACAGAAGCTTGGTGGCAGTTTTCAAGCTTTCAGTTTTACTTCAAACCATCTCCAGAAGCAACAGAGGTGACAATGAAACAATAGTGAATAAAAATTAATAGGTTTAACTTCCTTCTTTCTGGAAGCAAAATATACACTCTACGTATTTTATGACATATCATAGACTACCATAAGCTGCAGAAAAATAATAATAAATCACATAACTCTTCCCTACTACAGTCTTCAGTGGCTCACAACTGTGACAAATGGTTGTCTATAACTGTTAGAGGACAGTCCCTGTTGCTGCAGCATTTGCTAATACCAAAAGCTGACAGGAAGCACGCTTAGACCCCAGCTGTTTCCTAGCAACAAAAACATTAAACTCTGTAACATGCACGTGAGGTGTAGATCACATGTCAGCTTTCATGGCTCATCGTCTTGATTTTGCCAAACACTGAAATAAAACATAAACAGAGTGCCTCATAGTGCAGAGTAACATGTACTTTTAAGTTTCTTTCGGCTGCTGTACTGTCGCACAGTGGATCACTCAGCATATTTGATTTGTCAAGGATTTTACGCCGGATGCCCTTCCTGACGCAACCCTCCCCATTTATCTGGGCTTGGGACCGGGGTGCGAACCACCAACCCTGGGGTTACTGAAAGTGTTAAAGTAAAAAATCAGAGATGTCTTATGGTTCAACCCTGTTTTTAAGCCACCAGATGTCACTGCACTTGCTTCATTTGAAGCCCCAAACCTTTATACGGCTTCATCTGCCCATCAGTACTATTACGAAACCGAAGGACAAGTGTAGGGCCCCCACCTCTCTTACATGAGAGCAAGGTCCCCAAATTGAAATTTGTGCTCCTATTTATTTTGTCTCTTTGTGTTGTCTCCCCTTGTTACCAGTTTGTGGTTGTTTTGCATCTGTTTGAAGCCATTTTGCACAATTTAATTGTCATTCCCCACCTTTTTTGCTTGTATGTTCTTAATTTATATTTATTTATTGCATTTTTGTTATTTGTTCTAATTTAGATCTAAGTGAAAACAATGGTTACTGTCAATTGTTTTCCATTTGTGGTAGTTTTCTGTCTCTTTGTGTCAAATTTGGCTCTCTTTGAGGTTGTGTCATGTCCCCTTGAGGGTATTTTTTGTCTCTTTGTGGCCAATTTGCATCTTTTTGTGTTTGTCTCTCTGAGGTTGCTTTGTGTCTCTTTGTAAGCATTTTGCATCATCATGTGGTTACTTTGCACCTCTTTGTAGCTGTTTTATTTATTTAGTTTTTTCATAAATATCATAGGTACTGAAGACAGAAGAGGGCAGAGTTAACCTTAACTGTCCCCAAAAGAAAATGTGGTTTGCAGACAGCGGTCAGTAATGGTAAATACAAGCATCATAATGAGCCCTAGTTGTGTTTTATCATCTGTACAGAACTTTAGGAATCCTCCTGTAACAACACAGGAAGAAATATTTCTCACCCCAGCTGTGTTATCAAATGGGTTGTAGAGGTCCAGTGTGGCATATCCCGTGTTGCTGCTGTGTTGAATCACTGCAGGGTCCTAAAACAGACAGAACAGACAAATAAAGGGGTTATTCAGTTTGACTTGAGCCTCAGTGGCTTCTGTTAGTTTGCTAAAAGTGGACAAAAATTATGGAGCAAGAAAGTCACAGGTCACATGACCAACAATACGCCTGCTGTTACAAAGAGACACTGACTTTCTTCAGTCAAACATGACACCCACCTGGAAGGGGTTGTGGTCGTCCATCGGCTCTGGGAAGCTTGTGTATTTTGACATGTGGATGATTGACAGCTAACTTCAAGTGGCCCCCACTTATCGTTAATGTTTGGGGGGGGAGAAATGCTTCACTTCTAGCAGGTAAAATGCGGCGTTTGTTTCTTCTTCTTTCGGTTTGATCATTAAACCAGCTGACTACCCACCCCTTCTCCCGTGATCATATCTCCGCACTTTAAATTACAGCAAAGCACGATTCACGTCACAGCAGATTCAAGGTGGTTCCCACCGGGTTTTTTCCCTCTTCAGTCCGGACTGTCGGGATCTGGTTTAGAGTCTTTCTGTGTCGCAGGGAGGCAAAGCAGGTCCGTTATTTTTCTCCGCAGGAAAACAAACCGAGGTACAGGAAGTAAGAACCCGAAGACACGGTCATGTGACCGCTGCTGCGGCAGAGAAGCACGTGGGAGCCGACGGGGGCGTGGGCATGCGTGATTTTTAACTTTCATTTTATTCTTTTTAATATATGCTAACAATTTGTCATTGTGTAGTTTTGATAGATTAGCTTACATCAAATACATTAGGTACAATAAACATCTCTCACTCCAATACAAGTAGAAGTACCTCTTCCTATTGTAGGCCAAACAAGTGCACGCTCAAAATTTTCATTTAGCTAATCTCAGTTACTGATAAACTAAAATGTTCAGGCCTCGTCGTCCTCCTCCTCCAGTAGATGTCACTGTTGTTCCTTCAGAGAATCATTTTTCTCAGATTCTGCTGTGACTCTCTGGACAAAAGTCATATTTGAACCTCAGGTGACTGTTAAGGTGCCAAAAGCTCAGGTAATACAAGAAATAAATCATTAATTTAGATTTGAAACACGTATGTCATGTCAAAACTGAATCATCATTTCATCAAAAGTGATATTTACTCATGGGACTTATTGCGTTACACACAGTGGTCATTAGATGTGAGCTAATATTGTGCTGCAACAGTTGATTGTCTCCTTTGATCCCAGCTTGTGCTCACATTGTCGGATGAGTGTACCTCTCTGTACGCTGTTCTTCCTACTCCCCATATATGAGCTCACAGTCACAGGTTGAGCGTCAGCAGGGAGGATTACACCTTTAGCTCCTCATACACATTTCATGGCCTGATGACCTTTTATTAACAAGCCTGGTCCCTTTTTCATTCTCTTCTCCTACAAGTCACATGGGGTCACATGGGGGAGGGCAGTCATGTGATCCCATTACAAACACTGAACTGTCTCTCACACAGACCTGTCAATGCAAACATACTGTAAGAAGAGTCTTCTTCTTTAATTTATATTGAAGTGTTTCCTAAAGTGAGGGTCATGGTGTCTTTAAGAGGTCACAAATCGAAGCCTTAAAATTTAGCTTTATTCAATTTACACCTCCAGCAGCTGAATTTGTCTGACAGTCTGTCAGCATGTTCCAGCTCAGATTAAAGGTATGTAATGGTTACAGTCAAAGTTCTTGTTCATTGTTGTTGTGATATGTATGTGTGTTATTTAGGCGAAACTATTTGTTTGTTAATCAATAAACCTATTAACAAACAATTATTATTCATTAATTGATTGCATCTTTCCTCAGTGACATCCCAAATGCCAAGCATTTCTTTGTTAAAGCTTCTTCAATATGAGCATTCGCTTTTTTTCTGTTTTATATCACTGTAAATTCAAAGCGTCATGACTTCGGCAGTCCATGTGACTAAACATACAGTGTGAAGATGTCACATTTGTTTAAGAGAAATTATGATGGGCATGTTTTGTTATTTATTTTTTATTTTTTGTCACTGTAGAGACAAAACAATTAGTCAATTGATTAGGATCCATATCCATATCGATAACTAATTTCCAGAAAACAGGCCTGATTGGTAACTGGAGGTTAACTTAATCTCAATACAACTGTGAGAATTATTGAATTTTTTTATGGAGAACCACGAAGAAGTCGAACTTACATGTAGATGCTGACATGAAAATGAATGTGACATGGATAGCAAAAAAACGAGCGGCCATTTTATATAATTAATGATAAAAGCTTTTAGAGTTTAGCAGTTGCAGCTGAATGAGCCTGGATCACCACTTGTGCGGTCTGCCTGGGCCTGCTAGAAGGCTTTGCTTCATTTGTGATTAAACCCTCATCTAGCAGCATCTGTGTTTATCAGCTGACGCCTGTGACTCATCGTTTCCTCTAATGGGCCTTTCACGATTGGTCCAGATGGCTCTGATTCAGACGCTGGACTTGGATGCCACCCGGTACTAAAACCACAGCATTCCTCAACCAATCGAGCAATGCAAGGCTCCATGACATCACTGCCTGAGGAATGAACTGGCATAACAGTGTGTGGAAAGTGACCCAGCTAACAAGAAGGGACTGGGTGTGTTAGCCTGCTCCTGTGAGACTAACAACCATTAGTCAAAGGGGTCATTTTGACAGAACTGTGCATTTGAATGTCTGAGTGTGCAATGCCACTTTTCTTATTGAGCAAATAGTGAGGAACTTTCCACCCACTCCAGAGTGCAGTTAAAAGTGCTGCGGTTTTGATGAGCGCTTACACAATAAGATGGGTTTCACTGAAGCCATTGAAAACATACTTTCAGGCTGTGGGACATACAGTAAATATATATATATATATATATAAGTAAAAACTGGCTTCAGCAGAATGATGCTGCTTATGCATCAGTGTCAACAATCAAATAATTATATACTTCAAGTACATTTTGTTGGTAATACTTGCATACTTGTGTACCTAAGTCAAATGTTGAATTCCAGACATTTACTTATAATGGAGTATTTTCACATTGATGAATTGGTTGTTTCTACTTGAGTAAAGGATCTGGGTACATTCACCCACTGAGGTTATTGAGACTATTCATCCTGGAGGAGGCCCAGTCCCCCCTGCCGCTTGCTCAGCACTCCGTGTATAAACTGGGAAGCACTTCAGAGATGTGCTTGTCTGCACACTGTTTGAAAACCTGGAAAAACCATCACTGCTTGAGATCCGAAGCAGTACTCTCCTCAGGAAGTGCCTGACAAACCCTAAAGGTCCATTTTTCACATTAAGGTAGTGTGCCTCAGGCTGATGTACGGTGTTGAGTTATGGTTGCATAAAAGACAGACTTTAAGGACTCTGTTAAGTCTGTTTGTATATTTTAGTCCAGGTATATTATCTTGAAAAGTTGGTTTTAAAAGGGAACAACTGGAAACCTCCCCGAGCATAAGAGGAAACCATTTAGCACTTTGCGCCTTGGTGCCAAACCAGAGCAAAAGGGTGGGGGATTTTTTATTGAGCTCATCTGTAAGTAGGTACAGCTGGAGAGGGGAGTGTGGGAAGTATAACCTTCTCTTGATGCTATGAAACAATTTCTCATGGCTGCCCTCTGTCTTTCCCTCACTCATTTTCCTTTGCACTCCCAGTTTCTCCCTTAGCCTTTGCCAAATGTCCCTCAAAGCAGACATTATAAAATCTGAATTGTCTGTAGGAGTTTTTAAAAATAATTGAGCACATATTGTTGTGAGCTATGATGACAGAGAGCACACAGAGGACAAAGTATTGGATTGCACTGGAAAGATGGAAATGTAAAGGGTGGGGAATGATCAGGAGAGTATGAATGGCAGATAGTGATGTAAAGTGATATGCAGAAGTAGAACAAGGGGATAGGAGGTGCAGGGAGGAGGCAGCATAGAGAATAAGTGTTTAAAAAGGAATATTCAAACAATAAACTCATAAAAAGTTTATTAACATCATTAAAAAGGATCTTAACACTGCAGTGAAGCTTTTTAACTGAACTGTGTGCATTTATGTATGATACATGGAGAGTAAATTCAGATTTTGTTTTATAAAGGCAACTAAACAAGTCTTTGAGCAAGATCTGACCAACATTTGACTGGCTGGGAGGAGGATGAAAAAGAAGAGAACAAGGCCAGTAAATGTAAACCATGCATGAAGCGCAACACAGGGGTATTGTATGACAGTTGTGAAAAAAAATCCTCATTCCCTCTCATAAACTCTGGTGCAGACAACCTCCCCAGCAGTCATTGTCTGAAAGAGAAGAGCAACAAAAGGAGAGAGTTTTAACTTCTGGTGCTTTGTTTTAATGAAGCACCTTATGTTTATACATACAGTATGTTACTTTGAGGTTTATACACAGTATATTAATTTAATATGATTACATTAGACTCATTACTCATTATGTCAGAAAACATGATTGGGAATACTGTGTGAGTTGCCAGGTTTTGTGTTTGGTTCAGATTTGAATTTCCAGAAGGTAGATGATCAAATAGTTTTCTGATTTACTACAGAGCGAAAAGGATAATCACCAGCTACAGTAGAGATTTCTTGCCACACTTGTGGCAGAGTTCTAGGGATGGCAATTTTTGCATTTCAACTTTTGCATGATTTGCAATGAAGATTTGTGCAATAATCAATTGATGTTTGTGATGCTGAGTAAATTGTAACACTGCTTCATTCATGCAATGAACGGCAGAATGGAAAAACAAGAAAACTACCCATTAGCTGCGAGTGTTCCGGCATTAGTCCAAGATACCCTGCTAAACTTGTTTCATTTATGTATCAGTTTTTTGTTTCTGCTGTGTTGGATATTTGGAACGTGTATAGAAACATACTCCTTTTAGATTAGGTGACTACTAAACTGACTATATTACTGTTAATATTGGATTTGATTTAGATCGCTGTTCTGCAGCCAATTTGTCAGCTGCTGTTATGGTCACTTCTGTGAATGTTTTGCTTTTTCCAACATGGTTGTTAATAATAACAGTCTATAGCTGTGACATGAATGCAGCTTTCCTCAGGATATCATTTAACTGACCATTATCTAATAAAAATTTGAAGCTTCTTGTCCAATACTTGACAAAACTGATGACAGTTGTTTTTGTGTTTAGCACTTAAAAGTAAATGTTGGCATGCTAACACAGTAGGAGCATTAACTGTGCAAACATAATTCCTGCTAAACATCAGCCTGCTAATCACTGTGACCATATTAGCAATTAACTCATGGCACTTCTATGCCTCAGTACAGCCTCACAAAGGTGCTAAAATGACTGTAGACTATTTTATCATCTAAAATCTAGATTTTTAAAGTTGTTTGTTGTCATTCAAGGCTTTTAAAATGCCTATATAAAGCATTTGAAACTGATTTATAAACCAAAAAACAAACTCTTTATAAATGGTGGTACTTTCTTAAATTTTACACTTTCCATGAAGTTGTGTATCAGTGCTGTAACACAAACAGTTACCAGTATCAGTTCTCCATCGTTGGTCAGCTCTCGGGTCCATGCTGTCTTGGGCCCATCGCCTTTCTGTAAAGTCTGTTCACAGCTGATCTTGCTGTCTGTTTCCCACTTCGGAAAACTCTGCAGAGATCCATGTAAGAAGCATATTAACAACTGACATAATTTATTGCTTTTTAAGAGCACATTTTGTGGCCTGTCAGGAACTATGTCCTTCACCACTCACAAGAACAGATCCATCTATTATCAACAGGACTGACTCTGGAGTTGCACTGAAATTATTTCCATATGTTTCTTCTGTGCAGAACTGTTGCTAGTTATACTGTCCTTGGGCAAACACTGGTATGCATGAACTGACATTATCCAGGACTGTTTTATTCAAAGTAGAGGAATGTGTACCGTGCAGGGGCGTCCATCCACTGTGGTCTCACTGAAGGACTGACCCACAGTGAATGAGATGTGTGTGGTGCGGACGCTGGTGGACGTCTTGATGGACAGGCTCTCTCCCTGCTGGGTGATTTCCACTGCCGGGCTGGATGCCGCTGTCACTGCAATCTTCCTGAGGAACACGTTCACACCTGACCACACACAAACAGATCTAACATCAGACTTTTGAAGGCTGTAGCCAAAGCAGCCAAACTCTATCCATGCTTTCTGATTTTTTCTAGGCGGCTGTTCATTCAGTATGGCAAGAAGATTAATGTGCAGAGACCTGATATTTGCTTTAGGTAGATATTTTACTACAGTGAATTTTTACGCATCTGTGTTATTTTTTAATTATTGCCTTGTGGTAATACAGCTACCAACCGGCAATGTTTGTAAAAGTATGTGTTCGATTAAAAATATAATCTGATATCAGAGAGGCAGTAAATTTTATATTATATTATAATTTATATTATAACACAGTTTGTTGGCAGCCTAAAAGTTTTCAGTGCTTCTGCATTGCTACATTATTTTTATGACTATAAAAAACATAAGTGAAAATGTTCATCATAACTGATTTCTACTCTTATGGTATGCTTCAGAAAATGGCTGCCAGTAATAATAATAATAATAATAATAATATATAGAATAATATAAAGCATATGTGATTTGTTCTCAATGGTTTACAATAAGCAAACCCACTGGTATCCTTAAAGACATGGTTACAGTGACACAGGAATAGTTTACAAAAAGACAAATTCTTCAGTATCTGAGGTGCACATGCAAGTTCCACAAAAGCTAGTAAACTTAAAAAACACAGTTCATCCTGATGTGAAAAGTCTCGGCTGAAGTTGGATGGTTGTTTCATAGTTTGAGTGTTTTCCCTCCAGCAATGAGGTTCATGAGGTTCATCTTTCCACAACAGGAAAAAAATGTTTTAGTGTTACGCAGAAGTGGATGTTGTGTATATAGCTTTGCCAAATCCAAAAATGAAAATGAAAACTCGATCCGAGTTAATGAATCCAATGAACTGTAGTGCTGTTTCTGCTTGATGTGGAGATTCAAAGATACAGTAACTATTCCACTTCCCCGAACTGGTGATGCAATATTTAAAGACACATTTATGTGGTCATTTTATTGTAATTTTGTGTCTAGTTGCACATCGCCGTTGTTATTTTTCCTCACTTTGGAGTTAATTTGTGTCTCTTTAGATCATTTTGCATTTTTGTGATTATTCTGTATCTTTTTTGAGACTCTGTGGTTCTTTCGTGTTTCTTTGGGTCATTTAATGTCTGTTTTGTGCTCATTGTACACGTCTTTGTGTATTTTATGAGTCTCTGTGGTTATATTATGGTAGTATTACGTGTCTTTGTATTAATTAGCATCTATTTGTCATTGTTTTGCATCCCGCGCCTCTGGTCACGTCTTTATGAGTCTGTTTGTGGTAGACCTTTCATAGTTTTGCAATGCAAAGAAAAAAACAACAGCATTTTATGCAGTCAAATTTTTTTATTGTGATTTGTGTCTCACTGTAGTCATTTAATTGACTTTCTGATAGGGATGTTGATAGTGACCAGGCTTGGTCACTGTCTGGTACAATAGGCTGGTACAACATATATCAGAAAACAACAGCTTAGTCAGCAAAATCTATGTAGGCTAAAAGTTGAAATTAATATATCAGTATCTATGTGCTGGGTCAGCTGAGATGTAAATGTTGTTTAATACATGTTAAACAACCTCCTGCTGACCTTTACTTTTTGGTGCTATTTATGTAAACTGGACTGACTTCAGAGACATCAAGTTTACC
This sequence comes from Sandelia bainsii, assembly GCA_032362345.1. Lineage (NCBI taxonomy): Eukaryota > Metazoa > Chordata > Actinopteri > Anabantiformes > Anabantidae > Sandelia > Sandelia bainsii. The sequence continues at coordinate 8,108,199 of JAUMHL010000003.1, read as the reverse complement.
TCAGAAATCTGAATCAGTTGAGATCATATTAGCTCACGGACTGGTAGTAACAGAGACAACACACACACACACACACACACACACACAGCCTTAGACTGGGTCAGAGAGGCCCAGGGCAGCGAAGGAAAGTCAGTCTCAGATCCGGCTGGCTGCTGGGGCCCATGTTGAGGATTAGTTCTGTTTACATTTACTCTAATTACAACCGCATGAGCAGGACCCTGCTTCAGATGAGTCTGATCTAACATTCCTCCACAGGCTATTTGTCTTAGGATTTTTAATGGATGCCACCATCTTGCCCTCACCTGACCTTTCTCTCCTGTTCTCCCCAAAGAAGAATCCAAAGCTTAACAAGTTCTATATGATCAGGAATTATAGGTTATAACAGGGCGGGAGAAAGCCATTTTAACCACAGAGAGCCACTCCAGACCACTTTGGCCCTCTCTCTAAAAGTGGATGTCCAGCTGATAATGCCACAGAATAATGATAAAGGTCTTTATATGAAAGATGCATCCCTGTCATCTCCTTTTCTTTTGATGCAAATGAACCTGACGTTAAAGTGACATAAAACTCTAAAGGCGAAAAAACGGATGCAACTTTGTCCTGAGTCTTTCATAAAAACATCAACACTTGTACTATACATTTTCAGTAAGAAAATGTAATGGAAAAAAAATGCTGCAAATACACGACTCACCCAGCGCCTTTAAAAGTTCTTCGAAATTTTCCGAAGACTTCATTTTCCATTTTCCTGAGAAATCTGTCACTTCTTTCTCCATTTCGATGCGACCAGTTGCACAAATATTTCCTGCAGATTAGAAGCCTATTCTGGCCTCGGACTCTACGATGTCGATGTCTGTCTGCCCCCTCCCATAACGGGTTAGTACAGCCGTATGCTCTGCCTGCATCTGCGCCTCCATTCATTGGCTGCAGCTGGTCCAATAATGAGCCCCCCCCCCTCCCTACCCCTGGCTGTACCCTCCACCTCTGGCAGCGTGGTGAAAGATTTGGATACGAGCTGGAAAATGCACTTTCAGTAAGTCCTTTCATGTTGATGAGCAGCCAACACGGATATAAAGAAATGTGTTCATTGTTTTTCCAGGTTGGTGCCATGTTAAATGATAGCAATTTAAATGATGAATTATTGTCTATACTGTGGTTTTACATAAACGAGTTGACCCATATTATATTGAATTATGTTAAATAATTAAATCATTAAATTTGGAGACAACTTAACACTGAACTGACATTTAAGTAAATTACTCACTGACTTTTTCTCAGTTTAAATTTATATTCTAGTTACATCCTATTATTATTATAGTGCCTATAGGCAGGAGTGGACCTTCAGGGCATATGATGTGACTACATGACTAAATTACTAAAATGTGAAATTGTTTATAAAAACTGTAAATAAAGCTGACAGGTAAAAATGAAGGTGTATTGTATCAAAAGGTACACCTCCTGGCCACATTATGCGGGAGCTAAACACACATTTGATCATTTTGAAGGCTGTTCTGGAGGGAATTAAATTTTCCTCATAGAAGTATAACACAGTTGTTAATCTAGTAAATGTACATTTTAAAGAAGTCTAAAAGTATATGAAGTTATATTAGATAGTTATTAGCCCAGCAGTATAGGATAAAATAACATTTAACTAGAACATTAGGTAGCACCACATTAGCTTTGGCTAGAACAATTAGATAGCTACCGAAGAGATTAGCTCAAACTTAAAACAGTCACAAAATAACTGTACAAAATTAAGTGTCAGCAGATAATAATATAAAATTGAGCAATTAGAGGGTAGATAAAAGGTAGTTTTCAATATGAGCTTGATTCACAGAGGTGACAAAATGGCAGATGCAACTGTGTCAGTTATACTTCAGTTTGCATGGAACACTGTCAGTAGTGGTTTCTATAGCAACAACGTGTTCAGCTGTAACATGGGCAGAGAAATACAATACTTACTGGACTAGAAAATGAAAACAAGAAAAAAATCTAAATAAACAGATTAAAGTTAATCAAGCCAGCTGACAATATTTTTTCAAATTTATGTATCATTATCAAATAGGTGTATGGAATAAAACTGGATGGCAAAGCCTCAAAGTCTGATTTGCTCTAGGTTGTCATCTCTTTCCCTTCTTTCTGTCTCCAACTCTTTCATACACATGCACCCACTCACTGCCAGGAATATTTCAACAGGTTTGGATCAGACGCAGTGTCTCTGGAAACATGATGCAACGCATTCACTAAACAAAAGGAGTCATCTTGTTATCTGTGCAGGTTGTCTCGGCATTCCTCCCCGTGGCACCATGCAGATATCCTATAGAGCTACAGCAACATGGGAATAAACTTTATCAGCTTTATCAAGACATATAAAAGCACTTTTTAATGCAAATTAGACTTACCATCCAGGCCAGCACTCACAGCTGGCTGACCTCAGCCTCAGACAAGCAGAAGATAACAGTAGCTCAGGGATGAGACAAAGAAGAGGAGAATGGCTTTAATGTAAGAACAACACTGGACCCTGCTGTTCCTGTGATTGTACAATTTAATTTCATAAATCTGTGATAACACTGGAAGCTCTCTCCCTTAAATTATGACATCCGCTGTTTGGTTCCATGTGCTGAAAAGTACTGTGAAATAGTTATACGTAGCTGTTCAGGTTCTTATACAGAAGAAGCAACTGAGAATTTAAATTCACATAACAACAGCAGCAAGTCCTCCAAGGTGCTTAGAATAACTTACCTGCCATGTATCTTGAAAAACCATGCACAATAATAGCTATAGAATTGGTGTTGTTTTAAAGGCAAAAGGGGTTTGTTTGATTCATACTTTATCATGTTTGTTGCACTCTGTATGAAATAAATTAAAAAAAGTAAAAATTATTCATGGTATTACTTTTGAAGGCATCCTCACTTTACTTTTAGTGCCTAAAGACTTTACACATTGGGCTGCTGTACATTTGGGTGACAAGAAACACTATGGCACTTTGCCATTATTTTACTTGTTTCCACATGTGCATACATCAATAACAGAAAATACAGTGTCAATTATAGCAATGTACTAAAAGCTAATTGAAAAAAATATTTACAATGAGTTTAGCAGTTTGGATGTTTTAAAGCTTAGTAGACTTCTAAATTATTTGGAAAAACTGTTGTGATTTTTTGTTAAAAATTTTATTGTTGTCATGTCTGTGAATATGAACTTTCCCCAAAATGACAGAAAGATTAACAAGGTGAAGCTTTTTTTGAGTTCCATCATAAAAATAACACAAGATTAAACATAAATATTTATATGAAAATATCTGAAGAAACCTTTTCAAAAATAATTTATATGACAGTGGCCATTCAAGAGGAAGGATGAGTGAAGCGACACCTAGCGTTGATTTTCTATAGGACATCTTACATCCGGAACCTTTTATAGATGGTTGTTTCCTGACAGTTGACGTCATAATGCAATGTTGTAAATATTATTCAGAGAGGGAGATTTTAACATCAATAGTACGGGAGGCAGGTCAGGGATGGAGCTTACATACATTATTAGATATAAAACCAGGAAATAGAGCAATCAGAAGGGGGTTCATTAGTTATATTATGGAGATAGGACTAGGCAGCAGACTTTAATGTGTTTATTTAATTATATATATATTTAATATAACGTAATATTACTTACTGTGATGACTCTACACACTCCAACACAGTAGGTGGCGGTATGCATCTTCAAGTTGGTTTGCAATCTGCCAATAACCGGAAAGAAGAAGAAGAAGAAGAAGAAGAGGAGGAAGAAGAAGAGGAACAACATGGCGAGGCACCTTCGCTTCATTGCGCGGACAGTGATGGTTCAAAATAGCAACGTTGATGCGGCGTACAAGACTTTAAACAGGTCAGACTCGTGTATTCAATACAAGAAATTAGATCAAACTTTGTTTGATTATCCAGGAGTCCACAAGTTAACGCTTAATAAGCTAACGTTAGTATTAAGCTCAATGTCACAGCTGCGGCTGCGCAGTGGTGTTACAGGGGCTGGATTTTCATTTTGTTTGTTTTTAGTTATTTCGTTAGATATATACCAAGGTAGATAGAAAAACACACCAATTACATCAAACGATTTAAAGTCTAGCAGCAAAGTCACCATTACAAACAGAGTTAGAACATTTATTCGCAGTAGCAGCATTTGTTATCCATTAAGGTAACGCTAGTCTGTCAGAGAGCGCCAACAACAGAGAGTTAACAACGCAAGGACAAAAATGTTTTATGTATATATAATATCCTAAGTCATGCCGTCTAATGCCACCACCTTTATAGCAGTGTTACTTTATTGTTGAGTTATTTGAAGTCCTTTTTAGATTAAGTTGACATTGTTTGATATTTGAACATTGAATATTTTCTCTGATTAGGATTTTTTTTTCCACATCTTGGTCTGAAAACAGCTCAGACAGGTGTTAACGTTACTCACTTTAAGCAGTCAGTACAGTCAATGATTAATTAGCTCCTTTTAAAATCAAAGCTGGAAATTGTCCTTGATTTAAAAAAAAATATAAACCACTAATTGTATAAAGAATTTTCCATTTATTGGCATATTTTCTCCCCATACTCCAGGTTCCTCAGTCAGGATGGTGTTATTGAAACTGTGAAGCGCAAGCGCTACTTCGAGAAGCCCTGCCGAGAGCGACAGCGGAAGAACTTTGAGAACTGCAGGCGCATCTACCACACGGAAATGGCCAGGAAAATTGCCTTCATCTCCAGGACCAACAGAGAGGATCCCTGGCTCGGCTGCTAGGGAAGTGAAGTGTGATGAAGCAGGACGTTATCAATGGACTGGTTACGATGGGGCCAGCAAACTGGAAGAAGCAAATTATGTCAGAACAGTGTCACTGTCACATCTAAATGAAGACAAGAAAATAGTGATTTTCATGTCGTTCCATTGTAAACAGTTAAGAACACAATGTTTGGGTATGTGCATTCATTTTTGAGTCAGCTGTGAGCATTTTTTTTGTTTTTCCAAAGACTCTGACTGCAATGTTTATAGCAGGGAAGGAAGATCCTTTGTTGTCCTGAGCTGGTTTATGAATACTTTATTGAGAACGTTTGTGTCTGAATCCTCCTACACAGTTATGCTGATGAAAATGATAATAAATGTATTAAATTAAGTCTTACGTTGGTGAGTAAGTTGTTTAAATATTTATCACAGTTAAACTGGTACATAGTGTTTTCAGATTTCTAATTTGTGCAGCAGAAGGGTATCAAACGTACTTCGATATGACCTCCTTTGCAGGAGGAAATTCAAACAACGCACACCCCTATTCACCTACATAAAAAATGGCTACAGTGATTGGTTTTAATCGTCCACAGTGTACAGTAGAGGATAGTAGTATTTCATTTGAACTTTTACCTAAAAAACACTTGCCAGGAGAAATGTTGACTGTTCTGTGCATTGTTCGGAGTAACAGGGATGTTGTTTATTTTTTTAATGGCCAAAGCGAGCACATCCATTTTCATTGGTTTTGTTCAGGTGCAATGTTTATGTAACAAAGTTTGTGTAGTAATATGATTGTGAAATGTGCAAATGTTTTTGTTGGCACTCTGACACCAAACTGTGCAGTAGTGACACTGCCACCTTCCTTATCAACTGCAAATACCAGCTACATGTTAGAACTGCAAACATGTCACTACTAGGCTAACAGCAACCTCTACATCCACACCCAAAAGTTTAAACTTATGCAGCAGCACAACTTTGACTGGCTGCTGTCTGTTCAAAATTTTCATTTGGATGACACCAGCAACTAATAACCATCACAGTAACAGCAGGGACACATGCAATTGAGCATCTGCATGTTTACAACTGCATGGTAGAACCAGGGACAAAAACTTTATCCGCCCACCTCAGAACAGACAGAACAGAAAAACAGAAAAATGACAGTTTAATATCTGTTCCACATTATTTGTGGTTCTGCATCTTTATGCATTGTTCCTCTATGAGCTTATGGTACTGGTCAATGTTGTTGTTTGGTGATATTAACTACATTGCAATAAAAAAATCTGGAACTGAATATCTTATGCAAACATCACAAACACACATTAAACCTGTTCCCATGAGATACTAAGGAGCCTCTGACAAGAATGAGGCCCTGTAGATTCTAGTCTAACTCTAATTAAGTTACTTACTTAGTTCATACCAGTCTTGACCAACTGGTTCAGGTTATATTAGAGGAAGTGAATTGGTAATAAATAATAATTACAGTATAATTACGAAAACATTTAATGGCAACATATTATTTTGCACTGGCACCGGGTGCTGGCTGCACCCTTTCGTGTTCCTCACGGAACTGTAGCCATAGCAGCCAGTCGGACCAGTTTAAATCGTACACGTGACATTTTTGACAACCACAAATGTTTTGTATTAGCCTCTGTTAATCTTTTACGCACATTTACCTATATGGTATCTGTATACTCAGATTTGGAGCCTGTCCATTCACGGATGGAGCACTGACATGAGGACCAGGAGGTCAAACACACATTGGTGTGTTTTTAGAGAAACAAAGGGGACAATAAAGATCAAAAACACACAAACAAAAAAAGCATACGGTCTAAACAACAAATACTTTCACCAGGACTTTGACTTACGCTGATATTTTCCTCACATGTTATTGCAGCAGGTCTATTTAACCAGGCCAAATGTTACCTAATTTGAGTACCAACATTTTAAACAGATGCAGGCTGCCGCGTGCTCCTCTTCTCGTTCTCCAGCCACACCACCCACACGTGCTGCCCGTGAAAGCGGCTTGGGAGCCACGCGTTTACCAGCCAATCAGCGCTGAGAATGCGGCCAATTGGTCAAACCTCCGCGCCAATGAGAAACGGCCGAACCTCTCTTCAACCTATCGTGGCTCTGTACCCATTCAGCACGTGTAGGGTCGGTTGCGCTCTCTTGAGTACTTTGTGTGCAGGTTGGAGGTCTGACAAAGTAAACGAAACACGAGCAGGAGAGACAAGAAACAGGGAGGGACTGAGAGGCTGGGTAACAGGCTTAATCAACACATCAGTGCTAACAGAGATAGCCGATTGCTTTGCTGAAATTATTGCTGTAAGACTTGTAATTGTTCAACTAATTTAAAAGCCGTAACGGGACTTCTCAAGCGTTGAAGTTTTGTTTTAGCCTTTTTCGAATCAGATTCTCGTCCAGCTAAAAGGTAAGAGTCCTTTCCTTTGGCTTTTTTTTCTGTTTTGAGGATTTGTCAAGATAGCTGTGTGGTCGCACAGTTAATTTTAATCTGCACTGTCTAAAACAGCTGTATTCTCTCTGAACCTCAATGTCTTTGCTTTTATTAATTGCCATAGCCTACTCTTAAGCGAATTATGGCCAATTTAAGTTCCAATTGCTAATTATTCCTTTTAGTTTTTCATATTCTCCACAAATGCAGGGATTGTACTGTGATGATACATGATGTATGTACAGTATAAATCTGTAAAAACACATTTGAAAGCTTGTTGATAGACTTAATGGAGGATCTCAAAAGGAACTAGGTCCTCACACATAGTAGAGAATCTACTATCTATCTGTCTATTCTGTCCCAAAGATTGTGCTAACTTTAAATTGGTGACATTACCCGCTATGGTAAGTGGTTAGATGCAACAGACAGCACATTTACCCACAGCCATTACAATTTAGTAGAGCCACAGGCTGCTCTGAATACTGTATAACTGCTTATGTTATTTGTCAGATGGAAATACTTCATGTACTGTATTGTCCCCAGTGTCATAAGTAAACTGGTTTAACAATGCAAGTGCAAAATTTCTGCTGTTCATGTACAAGAAATTAGTGTATTCATATATTATACAAGTGATAGTGGTTATGCCCAAAAGCAGTAATACTAAAAACATCTAAACAACATCATCTACAATACATAATTTAATCAAAAGATTCAGACAACCTGGAGAAGTCTCTGTGAGCAAGTGACAAGACCGAAATGTAATACTGGTTCCCTGTGATTCGATATTCATCCCTGTCAGACAGCACTGCATTAAAAACAGGCATGATTCTGTGACATCACTGCATGTGCTCAGGAATACGTCCAAAAATCACCGTCTGTGAACACAGTTCACAGTGTCTCGTCTAAAAATGCAAGTTAAAGCTCTGTCATGCACAGTAGAAGCCATATGTTGGCTGCTGTTCTTTTCTCTCTCCTCTGTCCACTCACCCCAACCGGTCGAGGCAGATGGCCGCCCGACCTGAGCCTGGTTCTGCTGGAGGTTTCTTCCGTTAAAGGGAGTTTTTCCTTTCCACTGTCGCAAAGTGCTTGCTCAAGTGGGACTGTTGGGTTTTCTACAATATTCTGTATATATTGATATTCTGTGTAAGGTCTTAAACCTTACAATGTAAAGTGCCTTGAGATAACTTATGCTGTGATTGGGTGCTATATAAATAAAGTTGAATTGAATTAAATATGTCCAGGACAATGCTAAACCACATACTGGATCTATGACAACAGCATGGCTTCGTAGTATAAGAGTCCGGGGGCTGAACTGGCCTACCTGGAGTCCAGACATTTCACCAACTGAAAACAATGGCGCATCTTGAAACTCTAAATACGACAAAGAAGACCCATGGTAAACATGGCCCTGTCCCAACTTTTTTGAAGCACGTTGGTGCCATCAATTTAAAAATTAGCTTGATCTTTTTCTTAAAATAATACAGTTTCTCAGTTTAAGCATTTTACGTGTTTCATATGTTCTATTGTGAATAAAATATGAGGTTATAAGATTTTCTCAAATCATTGCATTCTGTTTTTATTAGTGCTGGGCAGCAATTAAAATTTAATTTAAAATTTAAGCATTGTTACGGGCAAAATTTAATTCAAATAAATTCAAAAGTAGTTTATTTTTTAAATTTTATTTTAAAAGTACTGTTATATGAATAAAATTACAATAATATTTAGTCTACAAATACTTAAAACAAATAAGATGTTTTTTAACAGCAGTATTCCCTTTACACAGTGGCAGGTAAATATTTCTTGTAAATCTCAACTTAAACATTAATGTAATCAAATCAAATAGAAAACCAAAGCTATTTGCCAGAACATTAACGTTTAGTTGACTTCAGAGTCCAGAACCACCTGCGTGCAACCACAGGTCTGTACCTATTTTGTTTTTTATTAAACCAACTCAACAGCCTCATGTTATTTCTCTTATGTCATGTCTTATGTCGTGTTTACTATTCTCCTCTGATCTCTGTATCGCGCACGGTGGAGCTCCGCTCTGATGCGCACACACACACATGCCTGCAGACAGACACAGAGCTCACGTCGCAAAATATGTCACGTAAACCACCTGAAAAGCGTTTTTTAGACTTTGCAGTGGTTACAAATAACTGTGGTTCTATCAACTCTGCCGTGTGGAAGAGATTTAAAATGAAAATGTCCTTGTAAAAGTTTGATACCTCCAGTTCTTTTCTGATCTGTGCAGAAAGCTGCAGCTCATTGTTTGAGACGCATGACGACGCCAATCTAAAGCCAGTACTGATCAACATCCCACCCCTCCTGTGACCCATGGTTTGTCTGTATGTGTATTCATAGCAGTGAGCAACGGACTTTTATTATCATCATCATAATAATAAAACTGCGTTAACGCGGGATAAAATAATTGTCGGCGTTAATTAATTAACGCGATAATAACGCGTTACCGTGCCCAGCCCTAGTGTTTATATCGATTTTTCACAACATCCACCTTTCTTGGAATTGGGGTTGTATGTACTTAGAAAGCTTTATTAATCCCCACACGAGAAACTTCATTATAGTCACAGCTGCATAACAAGACTGCTCATAGCAACACAAGCGGAAGAAGAGAAGAATGTAGTTCTGTTTGGACATAATTGTTTTTCTGTAATATTTAAACAATAGTTTTGTTTAACACTCATCTCTTCTTATCTTTATGTCTCCACAGATGAATTCACTGGGCAGTTCTTCCAAATGGCCATGTTACGACTCGCCACCCTCTGCCTCAAGTTTTCTCCTCAGTGAGAGTGACCACACTGAGGATGAAACAGATATCTTGTCAGAAGGAGAGGGCTACAGTGAAAGAGCAAAGCCCCTCTCTGCTAATGAAGGAATTACAGTATCTGGAAATTACAGTGATTTCCCAGGTCAATCTGATGAGGTGCACTCCAGGTCAAAGTGTGACAAGTCTAAACACTACCAGCATCCCAATTCAGCCTCTTCTCCTGGAGCTGTCACATTAGGATCATCGTCTGCAACACCAGGGGACCTGGCCTTTGCTCAAAAGGTGAGCATCCTTAAACTGATTCCTATGTATTTGTTTCAGTTTTTCTATGAGCTGTAGTAGTAAACCTTGTCTTTCTCCTTATTTTCTCAGTGTGCAGATTTGCACAGGTTTATCCGTCCTTTGCTTGAGCTTCTACATGGACTAAAGATAGGCCGATTCGACAAAGGTGTGTGATTGAACAAAAAATATATAATTGTTATCTATGTCTGTTACCCAGCCTGTTTTGAAACCCCTTACTATATATTTGCCTTGACATTTGGATCATATATTTATGTGTTTAGCAGGTTTAACTGGTTTCCAGCAGAGTGTTGCCATCGATAGATTGCAGAGAATTCTTGGAATTATACAAAAACCTGAAATGGGGTAAGATAAGATAATTCTAATATTATGACAGTAGTGAAAATGGGGATATTTTCATCCATTCTCGGCATTGTCATTAATGCTTGTTCTTTAACTTGTTTTTCTTCTGCAGTGAGAAGTACCTCCAAAATCTGCTGCAGATAGAAATTATGCTTAAAATGTGGTTCCCTCAGGTGGCTTTTCAGTCCACAGACTCACCAAATCAGACAACCACTCCCAGGCTTCCACAAAACTGGCACCAAAATCAGCTCCACATGCCAGTTAAGGTGAGCTGTTTTTTTTTCTAACCATGTGAGAATGCCTTTCTAAGTGTGCATTCATTAAACCATAAACCTCATGACAAATAGATGTTATAATAACAATTTTTCATTACAATGTGTGAAATAGAGCTAGACAAAAGAAAGCAGAACAACATAAAAGTAGTTTTCCTTCAAGACCTTGGTTTGTTATGGTTGTTATTTTTAGCTTGACTTTTCCATTCCAGAAGAGAAAACTGAGCTGGTCTAACCCTGAGCCTGCTGGCAAAGTCCCAACCAAGCAGAAGCACCATCAACATGAAAAACACGGGAGCTGCCAGGTTTCAGCGTCGCTCCACACTGTTTCCACATGTTTCCCTGGGTCACCTAAAAGACGGAAAATCATAGAGGAAGAAGCAGCTGAAACACCTGGGAACAGCTGTACAGCTAGACACGAGTTTACAGACATCAGTGGTGCTTTAAGCAGACCATATTTACACAGCAAGAGACAAAATCAGAAACAGTCTCAGATTTCTCTGCCCTCCCCTTCTGGCAGCTTGGCTACACAGGACAGCTCGGTGTCCTCAAGTGACACCATTACTAAAGATGACTCACCCTAGCTGGCCTTAAACGACCTTGCTACCACGTGGAGGTGCTGCAGCATGCCAGCCTGAGTAAAGGCAGAGGGCGGGCTCCATTACATAAGCACAAAGTTAGGCGCAGTTCCAGTCTGTGATGGCTGCAAGGCACGTAAAACCAGAGAAGGAGGAGAGATGCAGGGAGTGTTTCTCGTCACCTTATTTCCCTCGCTCCTTGGGTGAAATGGAAATCATCTCGGTCCTCCATCATGAAGGACGTCAAAATTTGCTTATCTGTTTGGAGGAGCAAGGAAGCTGCTTAGGGGAGTCTTGAGTGAGGCTTGAGAGACGATCCTTCGTGGAAGTATGTTATCGAACAGACAGAACCCTTTATTAGAACTTTATTAATGTGAATGAATCATTGGACACTGCAGGTATTTCACCTGGGGTTTATACCACTGCAAATAACAGATTCAGGCCAGCAGTAACATCACCACAGATTTGAAATTGTTTACCTCTATTCTGATTCAACAGTTAGTTAAAAAAAACTGGATCCATTTTAATCGAAGGTTTGATGAATGAAGGAAGGAAAAAACAACTTTAATGATAAAGTAGAACGTTTTGTTTCCATTTTTGGCAATTTTCCCATTTTTTAAAGCTGCATCATGAATAACCCTACTGTTTATTCAGAGAAACACTCATCTATTAGTAGTATGAATATTTTAATTACATATTACTTTAAATAATTTTCTAAATCATATACAAACTGCAAGAGATTCTCATCATCATAACCTGGATAATTACATAATGAATTTATTAACAGAATATCACTGTTGATTTTGGTGAATCTGTTCACAGTGTAAATACAAAACCCAGGTTTGTACTGAAAGTGCAGATGCTTGTCTAACTGTTTATTTAAAGGGAAACATGCAGCTGTATATCACTGCAGATACTGATGACACCTTGGAGGAGAGGATGTCTCATTTCACTAAAAACATAGAAACAAGCAGACCAGAAGCACCAAGAGAGTTGATCTTGATTACACGGGAGTTGTTGCACTATATTACTAGGAACTGTATATTGTTTGGGTGTACGAGGATCTATTTGTATATATAAACTTTCACTTAGTTAACATATATTGAAAATACTTTACATATGTAATGCATTAAAGCAGTCAGTGCTCTGTATTTTGTTTGTTTTCAAACTGTGGAACTCAGTGGTGAAAGTAAGGTTATAAATTATAAGTAAGGTTTTATACCATTGGTGAACATTAGAAATACCAGACGTCACCTTTATGAAAATAAGGAAACACAGGATTATCACTGGCATAGTTTGTAGCTGAAACATTTAGTTGTCAGTTGTTTCTAAAAGTTGTTAGTTCAGTGTTCTTGTGTGTGATGATATTTTGCTTTTTTTATTTTCACATATGACTCTGTTGGTTTCACCTCGTGCTCCAACAACTTGTTATGGACATCTTGCACTGGTTTCTATTTTATTAATCATGATATGATGAATCAAGAAGATTACTGGCATCTTAAATTATAGTGAAAATAATTAGTTGTAGCATGGGTGCATTTACAAAACATAATCAATTATGAGCACAGTTCATTAAAAATGACATTTAGGAAGGTTAGAATTGTCATTTGCTGCCTTATTGATTGTAGTGTGAGGTTGAGCAATGTTGATAATGCATTATCATCCATCTATTTTCCTAACCGCTTGTCCTCGTAAGGGTCGCGGGGGGTGCTGGAGCCTATCCCAGCTGTCATCAGGCAAGAGGCAGGGTACATCCTGGACAGGTCACCAGTCCATCGCAGGGCCGACACATAGAGACAAACAACCATGTACACTCACATCCACACCTACGGACAATTTAGTGTCACCAATTAACCTAACATACATGTCTTTGGATGGTGGGAGGAAGCCGGAGTACCCAGTATGTATGTATGTGTGTACCCGTACAGTATGTCTGTTAACATCAAAAGAGTTGTGGTATTATTCATGAGAGCTTTGTTTAAAATAGTAATTACTTTATTCCATTGTAATTTCTTTAGCTCATTATTAACACAAAATGCCCCAAATGCAATGTGTCATTGTGAAGGCCAAGAGCAACGTCTGTGCCCTATTTTAAAATAGATTTGTATTACTCACATGCCATTATATAATTTGTATCACTCAAAGTGCTTTACTATGGATTTATGTAACAAGGAATAATATCATTGATATGTGATAAAACTATTTCCATTGCTGAACTCATAGCATTAGGGAATTTGGCTACGGAAAATCATTCATGTTGAATGGCGTTTCATCTCTGGTAGTTTGTCACCAGTCAGCCTTACATATATGATATATATACATAAACATGATGGTAAAATCATCATTTCACCACATATGTCATTTGCAAACCAAATGTGCAGCTGTGAACATCTTCCTCAGGCTTCACTGTTAGTCATAATCATTAACCTGGGGTTAGGCTATTCAAAGTGGAAATAGTGGAGAAGTATAGTGTAGTGTTTTGGTTTATTAAAGGAAGCATAGTACTTGTTTTACTGTGCTGGGCTACAGATCTGTGAAACAACATTTGTGAAATAGAAAAACACTGAAGGTAGAGGAAAATGTTTATTCCCCTGTTTTATGTTGTCAATTTTTCTTGTTTTTAGTTTCCTGTGTTTTAGTGTTTTGTTTGTTTTTGTTTTGTGTCTTATAATGAAATTGTCATTATTGGCAACTAGTTGATAAATGCACATATTTTTATATATTAAATAATGTGGTTCATCAAATTGCAGTTTCTTTGGTAATGTTTGGAATTAAATACACTGCACACTTGAAAAGTTATATTGTACAGTATTTAGCCAAACACACTGTATAATTTTACCTATACTTAAAAGTCAGGGAAGCAGGGAAATAAAACATATAAAACACAATTTATAAACCGTAAAACATATTTTTGAGTGGAGAGGGTATTTTAAGTAGATCATCTTAATACCTCTTGCGCGACTGTCCTTTTCTCACCAGCAGGTGGCGCTAACAAACAGTCTATCCTCCGTGACGCTGGATGGCGCCATAATCACGTCGTGTTTGCGGAAGTGTCATTCACCGCTCTACCAGCAACGAGTAAACAGACGTCCAGGATATCGTAACGCGCTAAGTCCTAGCTTTGAATAGCAAATGTTATTAAGTAAGTAAGTATTAGCTGCGAAATAGAAGCTCATGGTGGATATTTTCTAGAAGTAGAAGATCGGAAACAACATTTTACCTCTCATCTAATGTTTTAATATTACAATGGCTGCCGAGCGGTTGCTGAATGTAAAAACTGTATCTGTGCTAGGCTAAGCTAGCATGGTAAGCTAAGTGCTAGCCTCGGCTAACGGAGAACGAGCGAGCTTCTCGGCTTCTCGGGACATGGCAGCAGGAGCAGCAGCCGCGTCTGGCGGCTCTCTAGAGGCTACTCTAGAGAGGAAGTTTCAAAATGTCACAAACACGATGGATTCAATTCAAGGACTGTCAACGTGGTGCATCGAGAACAAGAAGTACCACAGCTTGATTGTGCGACACTGGATGAAGTGTTTGAGGAAATGTGAGTAGTTACTATTGAACTGAACGTTAGTTAAGTTACTTGTTAAATTTAAAACCGTTACTTCAGCTAACTATCAGATATTTTTTCCTATATTTCCTGTTCTTCCAATTACAAACCGACAGATTTGTCCTTGATTGTAACACCGGTTAACCGTGGAGTTTAAAACGTGCGCTCCTCCAGGCTGGCACCCAGTGCTGTGCTGTCATTGGAGAAGCCGCGATAAGTCACATTAGCGACGAAATAGTGGCTGCATTTTAACTGTGATGAGTTTCTAATGGTAAACGCTATGCCTGCATTACCTTTTGTTAAAGGATTGGTCCACACATTCCCAAGTGTGTTATTAGACTATAGGGTTTTGCTTTCACCATTCATCCTCCTCATACTGGCTTTTACAACATCCAGCATTTAAATGAGTTTTGACTTAATCATATTAATTTTTCCACGTATTATTATTCAGTATAGTTTCAGCTGCTTTACAGACAAGGTTTGTGAGTAACAAATAATTAAATACAAACATGGAGATGCACTTTTTTTTTGTGCAAATAGCTGACTTATAGCCATGTATCAGCTCTTTTCAGCTCTTTTCTATTAGCCACTGGTCCAGGTGATGTTTACCTTCATGCAGACACAATCTCATTGATTTTGAGGAGCCCCCTTGATGATAACAACTCACACACTAAAAAAAATAAATCTACAAATGTTTACTAAGCAGGGGCACAAAAAGTTTAGTGTCTCTGGGACTAACCTGGGTAAATAGTTTTCCTTGCTCTCCAAAACATGACTTATGATTTTACATCACAGCTACCCTCTTCCAAATATTTTTATTTTTGTAGTCTAAAATGTCTTTTACTTTTAATTTCTATTCATGTTATGTTATGTGAGTTTGGAATTCAGACATTATTTTTTTCTCAGAGTATTTTTTAGTGAATGTAGTTTTAATCTTTAAGCTTTGAAAGTCATATCATTTTTAGTACCAAAATTCTTGTTTTGTTATTATGTTTGTCCTGTGAGACGCAGAGAGGGAATAACTTAGAAGAAACCTAATTGATTTAACTATTACGCTCAGATAAACTTTTAAAAACATTTTTTCCACAAACAGGAAGTGTGGATTTGGGGAATTTTAATCACTGGTTCCTGCATTGTTACATAATTTTATAGAGTGCCCTAAGACAAGATCTTATCCTAATGCTGTTATTATTTTAGTTTCTTTTGTGCTCAGATGGTGGTTTCTAAATAATCATTATTGACATTATGGTCTCTGTTTTATTTCAAAGCTGTCCTCATTCATTTGCTGTTTTCACTGTACTTGATGGGAAGTTGCAGTTGGAGCTGATAAACAAATTTTTCTCCCAATAAGGCTAATCCAACCTTGGAGCTACTCTATTATGTGTTTAGGCAGATCTGACATTTGAGGCTCTTCCATCCTAACAGTGTTGATAAATTGCTTTGTAGTCTAGCGACTGATGAATTCATGGTTGAAACATCTAAACCATTACCTCAATCAGGAGTTTAAGTAGTGATCTTAATCTTTTTTTCATATTTCAGTAAGATGGTAAAAAATGAGAAGGGGTGTTGTTAGGATTTTATTAAAAACTGAAATTCATACTGATACTCATCAATGATCTTATCAATACAACTCTCTGTTTCTGCTGCTGCTTCTTCTTAATAAATTTACTTCCTTAATTTAATGGTAAGTCAGTGTGTCCCTTACCCATGTTACCCATCTACTGTTCACTAGGAAGGAGTGAGAATTAAGATTGATTTATAGTTGTTGATTTTAGGTGGTCAGTAGTCCATAAAGACAACCAATCACTGGTCATCATAATATTTGCTACCTGGGAAAATTATGTTATTCTTATGGAATTCGACCTGCTGATCTCAAAAATTATCCATTTTGTTGTATCGCATACAGTTATAATGAAAATGATGTAGTTTTCTGTACTTGTAGAGTACGTTGGTTGGTTTTGGTGCCTATCAATCTACTCCACCAAAAGGAAAGGAAGGCGTATCAACCAACTTCCTGTTGTTGTTTTTTTTACATTGACAGACATGTGAACCACCCTATGCAGTTAAATACAAAATGCTGTTTCTCTAAAACCTTACGTGATAGACGAATTCTAATTTCACCATCGTGTTCAGCGAGTAAAGTTTAACTAAAGCCACTCAGGTTTATTCAGGTAACAAACACTTACTACCCGTGTAATCATTTGATAATGAGAATAGTTTGTAGTAGCATAAGGTGTAACTGGAATGTAAAGTTTTACATCCCTAGATTGTTGCTTTTTTAATATTTTTATTTAAAATAAAGCAAGTCATTTGCCATTATCACTATAAGAGCAGAGTTGTCATATTAAATTTACAGGTTACCTATCAAATGATTATTTCTAATAAGTTATCTGTACAAACAGATTTATTCATCTATATTTATAACATCTGTGCTATACAGAAATATTGCAACCAAAATCCTATTTTTCATATCTCAGATTTGTACCATGTATGACATGAACTTCTGAGTTGAGTGGTTTTAATACAGTTGTTGTCTTTGTTTCAGTGCCTGGTTTGTAGACTTGACTCTGTGAGTCTTGGTGTGAGCAGAGAGCAAAAGATTCACACTACTTAAAGTTTGACACTACTGTTTTACTGCAGGCAAGTGTGTGAGATTATGAAGAGGTTTTACTTCTCAGTCCATGGATGTAGGATGGCTTCATTTTGTGAAGTGTTTTCTTTGTGTTAGGTGTGTTTTATTTTTAGCTTGAGAGTTTTTACTTTACTTTACTGTCCTACAAACAATTACTGGATGAGCCATCGATGCAAGATCTGTCAATAAATGACTTGTAGACTTGAGTTTCATATATAAGTGATACAGTCCATTTCCAGTGGTATATAAGACAAGTGGACAAAGCCAAAAGCCAAGAGCCAAAGAGAAATTTGGAGCACATTTAACACAAACAAAACACATTTAAAGATGTCCCCATTCTCTCTAAGAAATTGTGAATGCAATTTTTCTGCATTTTTTAAAATATTTTTTAGTCTAAAAAAAGCAAGTGACAGAATAAGTGTTAATGAACATAATTGTTAATTGCACCAGGAGATTATACAAGAATTATTTAGATGGTTCAGTAACCCTTCAATGATGCCCTTCAGCTAAAACAGTTTTCCAGTCTGCTTTTTAATTTCCTGTCTGCCATTTGATGGATTATTTTTATAGATCAACTGAGAAAATACTTCCATAATATATCCATTTTTATCTAGTTTCTGTCATTGTAACAACTTTCTTGTGTTTTTGATGTGATGCTGTTTTGATTTTCCAAATCTAGACTGTTTCTGTTTTTTCCATTAATACATAATACATTTTGTTGTGGACGTCTTTTCTGAGGTTGGCTGGTGAACCTTGGTTTGATTGGTTGTGTTTGTAGTAGTGTGTTGTTAATTATCTTTTGGTTTGACTGAGAATAGTCCAAAGTACATTTCTGTACAGATTACTACTTTATCAGTTTTTGTTCTGCTGGATAGATCATTCGTTTAATCTGTCAAATGTCAGTGTCATTTAAGTTGTATATGAACCAGTTTATGGTGATGGTGTTTTGGTGATTATCTAGTTGTATTATTAAGTGTTGTAATCTCTGAAGTCTGAGTAAGAAACCTGAATTCCTTTTAATACTGGTAGATTATGGCAATTCTGTGGAAGCTTTGTTTGCAGCACCTTGCTTCTGTTTGTAAATGCATGGATGTGAGCTGAGTTTTTGAAGATATTATGTTTATAATGTTTAAAAGTTTTGCACTCTGACAATATAGTTTAAATTTTAAACAAGGCCCTTGGTTTCCTGTAGAACCTTTTCCCAAATGTCTTGAACTGCAGTACACACTTTCCTAAAGAGGAAGATTAATGGAATTATTTGGCATTTGAATGTCTGGTTATTACACCTTAATGAAATAATATTTGTAGCACAGTTACTAAAGCTGGTACAGGTTTCTTGGATTGATTGTCTGATTTGCACACTTATTCTTTGATGAGATAATTGCATTATGTAGTTGAGGAGTTTGCTGCTTTTAGAGCAATGAAACAAAGTAGACTGTCGTGTGTCTCTTGCTCTGAAAATCTTTGTTGTCATCTGAAAAACATAAATGACACTGTGATCTTGGTAATGTTGTTAGAGTCTGATGTTGGTTAAATGTCACGTAGCCATTGATTACAACCTCTTTTAGAAGATTTTCACCTTCCCATCAATTCAGATCTTTACAGAAGTTTACTGATGGAGAGTTAATCAGTCACAATTTGAACAATTTATTTATGCTTATTGCCATTTCTTAATCTGATATTAAATTAATCTGAGTGAGTAATTTATTTTTATTGTCATCTATTAAGTAAACACAAACATTTTAGATTTACAGTGTAATTAATTGTAATTGGAAGTGTTTAATGTAAAAATTAGTTAGATTTTGTGTTTGGCTGCTTTCGGTTCATTTTATCATTTTATAGAGTAGTTGATTAATTGGTTAATCATAAAGTGCATTGTAGCTACACCACTGATGTCTACAAATACTGCATTTAAAAACTGTTAACAGATGGTTATTTGGGCTGAACCCCTCCCTTAAGTCTTGGACTTGGACTTAACCCCACCCTCAACAGAGCGTCTGCCTTTCCAGCAACTAACATCACTGTCTCTCTGTCTTCTGACAGCTGATGCCTCACACAGACTCAATCTGTTTTACCTCGCCAACGATGTCATTCAGAACTGTAAGAGGAAAAATGCCATCGTCTATCGTACGGCATTCGCTGAAGTACTTCCAGGCGCGTTTGTGCTGGTCAAGTAAGTTCTTTGCAGAGATGGGATTTTATGGAGGGGTCGACTTAGGGCCGGGTGATAAAACATTATTGGAAATAATTCTGGTTTAAAAAATCCCACAATATCAGTGATGAATGGATGAGTAAATTTTGTGTTTTGTGTTCTGCACAATCAAGCTATTAGAGTTATGTAGCTGACACATATATGGCCAAAAGATGGAAAACATTATCAAATCAAATTTTATTTATGTAGCCCAACATCACAAATCACAACTTTTCTTCAATGGGCTTAATCTGCATGTCCAATACTTCACCTTTAAATCGAAAAAAATCCCTCTTCCAGGATGGACAGATATGTAATACATGTTGTATGTTGAAATAATAAACACATAGTATATTTACATTATGGACGGTCAGGATGGTGACTTTATTTACGCTTACATTTAGTCATGTGGTAGACACTGTAGACATTTATCTACCTCCAAAGTGAAGACATGGAAAAGGACACTGCACAAATACTCAACACATAAACCCAAACACCCCATTCACATGCAGGGGGTGGAGAAAGTAACACACAGAAGGAGAGAGTCAAGGACAACATGTACACAACGGAGAGAGAGAGAGACAAGGAAGAAGATGTCATGATGATTGTCCTGTTTTTAAATTTATTTTCACTTCTGTCCTCACGTGTGTTTTGTTCATTCAAAACTCCTCACATGTACATACAATAAATATCACATTTCTGGCCTCCATGTTCTTATTCTGCCATCCCTTTTCCTTTCTGTAGTAATGACGGTGACCTCAAGGTGATTAAATCGGTGGAACGAATACTCTCCATCTGGGAGGAACGGGGTGTGTATTCAGGGACGCTCATTGCTGATCTTAAGAGTAGCTTAGTCAAAGAGGAGTCCCCTCCTGAGACACCTGTGGAGCAAAAAAGTAAGTGTGATTTTTTTCCTGCTTTATTGACATTATCATTAATACTTTAGTTTTGCATTACGTTCTGTTTTAATGCAAACACAGACTTTTGTCTTCTTTTTGCCATTATGATTTACATATTTCTTTGTATTAACTGGTATAGATGTGTACATGTCTTACGTCTTTATTTAATTCTATTTTGTTATCGAAATACTGAATGTTACACGGGGGGGTGATGAGCATTTTGTTGTTTGACACAATCAGATTTTCATTTCTTTTTTTAAAATTAAAGCTCCAGTTGAGTCTAAAGCAGATCTACGATCCAAGATTGTTGCTGAGTTTGTGGTAAGCAAAAAAAGATATAAGTGGAACGACATTTCTGTGTTGTTGTTTTTCTCTTGAAATTAGCCAAACATAGTTAGGCTTGTAGTTGCCCTCTTTTTCTCCTTTACTCAAATGTTGTGATGGTCTGACAGTGTGACTGACTGCTCCCTCTGCTTTAGCCTCAGACACTAATAGACCAACTGTCCAAGTACATGAGATCTGTGCAGGAGGTGGACCTGAGAGAAAAACAGCTCACAGCTATGAGAGTTGACATCTGCAGTTCTGATGCCCTCAAGAAACTCAAAGGTACCTAAATGAGTCATCATCAACTGCTGTACTGTATAAGCTACTGCAACACACCAATACGTCTTGGCTGCAAGATCAGCGTGTCTCTCTTTCTCATTGATTCTTACAGATAAAGCCGGGGGAAAGAAGTTCTCCAAGGACTTTGAAGAAGGAAGTGCACAGCTACAGGAGTTTGTGAAGTTTCTTGAAAAGCAAAGCAGTACAGGGCCTCCTGTCCTGGAGGCCCTTAGAAACGCAGATGTCTTCTACGAAATGCAGTACAAGGAGGTCAAGATTGTTGCCAATGTAAGTGACAGATGGATTAATTGTCATATTTTTGTATTCTTTATTCATTTTGTAGTCTTTATTGAACTCAATTAAATTCAACTTTATTAGAGACACTGATACAGAGAGAGGTTCACAGAGCCTACACACACACACACACACACACACACACACACACACACAAACACAAACATGTTGTTTTAGTTCTTAATCCTAAGAAATTTTCAGGGCTTTTAATAGCTCAAATTTGATACAGTTCAACTCTTGCTTAACACTTTTGCAGCTGTCAATCTGGAGTTGTTTGTTCAGCTGCTTATTTACTAGTAACTATTCACTATTTTTCACTCTTTGCACCAAACATGTAGAGAACCACCTTGGACCAGTGTATACACGACTAGTCTAGAGTTTGAAGTCACAAAGGAATGGCCATGTATTTAGCCATTTTTGTAAATGTATTACATTACATTATTGTGGAGGTCTACAGAGTTTTCCTTAAACTTCATGGCTTGAAAAGATGCTTTCACTTTGTCATTATTGATTGATTGAGAGTAAATTGTTGGAGTTTTTAATCCAATCTTTAAATCTATAACACAATAGAGTGTGCGCTAAGTGAATGGGTCTGAAAATGTTTTGAATTTCCTCTACGTGCTGTGTACATACAGTTGACACACTGTACATGCAATGAGTTAAATTACATATAAACTGTGACAGAAGTGCACATTGCAAAAAATGTAAAAACAGAAATCTACTCTTGAAAATACAGTCACATTGACACAGCAGGAAAAAGTGGTACTTAATCATTTCATATATGTGGGTTAAACTATTAAGTATGTCTAAAAGGTGTGGGTAAATTGTTAAAATTTTATTTTATTTTTGTCTGTTAATACACCACTACCTCTTCTCTCAAGGCCTACCAAACCTTTGCTAACCGGGTGTTGCACCTGAAGCGTAAACTGGACACCCTGAAGGCCACATTACCAGACCTGGACGAGTCTCCCATCCCCTCACCCTCTGCAGATGCACCATCTCCCACAGGCTCTGAGTCCCCTTTTCGTGGACTGGATTTGGCCCACCCAGATCCAGATCTCGATGGCTCTGCTATGGATGATGATGCAGAGCCACCAGCTCCGAGCCCTTTGTCCTCATTGGGGGGATCCCCCAGACCTACAGAGACTCTTGGTGACAATGACAATCGTGAAGTGGAGGACATGGAGCTCTCTGAGGAAGAAAATGACAGTGGTGGTATTATAGGTAAGGAGTGGGCTGGTGAATAGAGATTTAATGACTGACTGCACAGTGAGGGCTTTGAAATGTAGTATTAAAAGATATTTCAATTAAATACGTCAGTTATCCCTTAAGAGACAATTCAAGACAAGAAAGTGAGAAAACAAGATACAACAATTTATCCACACACATACAGTAAATAAACCAATAATAAAATAAAATAAATTAAACTGGTTAAAAATTCTAACATCTGTTACCATCTCTTGTACTTTGGCTATTCACAAGTCGAACTGCCTGTGAAATAAACCCAAACCTCATGTTGGTTTTACATGCCGGCAGTCTAAAGTGCACTCCAGATGTTATTACTTTAGAGCTGTCAAAAAGGACGTGTGGGGTAATTTATGATACTTTGCCTCGAAGGCTTGTTCAGCATTAAACTGAGCAGGCGATCTTTGCATTTTTACAATAATTTTAGAACTGAGGTTGACAACACTTGCTGCCTATTCTTGTCCTTTTGACAGAGAGATGTAAACATAGAGATTAATGTAAAAATTTAAAATAGAGTAAGATTAAAATGTTGTTTTTTTATTTTCTTATTTTACAGGTTTATGTCCAGTTTTATTTTTTATCAAAAAATTACCTGCCGTTTGCCATACAATATATATGTTTTACAAATGTTATATATAATTTAACTACATAAAAGTTATTTTGCTTTTGATGTACTACATTAAGGAGTAGCGATTACGAAGTAAGAAATCTTCATTGATAAACTATTTGATTGCAAAAAAGTTTTTTATTCGACTGAAACTGGAAAGTCACAAAATGCATCATCTTGTAGTGAATGTCACATCAGTTTGACTTTGACAGCATTTGAGACCTTTGGGCAGTAACTTTGTCTTCTGCACTGCGATCAAGTGAGCTACCATTCGCACTGGCATGGTCAAAGCAGCTGCACTATAGTTAACGTGCGCATGTGTTGAAGACATTTACGACAATCACGTTGACACAGCTGAGAGGAGTTGTTGGGCCATCTTGTCTGTATTGTTTGTGTCTTATCTATTGCTCTGTCTGTTTCCACCAGTTACCCAAAATGCTGCTGCACAAACAATTGAAAAATTGACACGGGCATCTTCTGTGCTGATTTCACTGGCTGCTGCTTTAGTTCTTTAATGTAGACTGCTGCTCTCTACCACAGTGAATTAAACAATGTAAACAAAGAGACTGCAGGGGAGTCTTCTTATCCTATAATGAGAGAAAGTAAAATAGAAGTGATCTGAAGTCTGCTAAGTTTTAAATATATCCCAAGGGAGTGAAAGAACGTACAGTAGTTAGGGATGTATTGTATGTCATCATGATACAGTGCATCCATTAAGCATTGTGATGGTGCCAAGAACATGTGAAATATGATGTGAACTAGAAATCAGAAATGGGTGTTTTTTAACCTCTTTATCAAAAACATTTAGGCATTTTTTGCAGCATATTCCTCCTCATTAATTGAACTGTTAATAAAGGGACCCATTCTTACTTGAAAATTGGATGTGTAGTAAATCAGTGAAAAAATAATTGTATAGCCTAAAAATAAATATAAAATAACTACACTTATCTAGCATCATTGCATCGAGTGTATTTCTGTCCAGCCTATTTCTTAATGCTCTTGCACCATATTTTTCCTTCTCAGTTGAGGAGCAGACTGAAAGTCTCACCCACCCAGAGGCGTCTGCTCCAGTCTCTACAACTAAAGAGCCATCAGTAGCAACGGAGCAGCCTTTTAAAGAGGTCACAGACCCTGTAGCCGCTACTGCAGCAGCTGTGGCAAGTGTTGACCTGAGTAAAATTGGTTCCATCCTCAACAGTTTAAGCTCAGTCATGAAGAATACAGGTGAGTGCAGGTGGCTGTTCTGAAATTTAAAAAATTGTGGAAACTGTTGATTTGAAACTGTCATCTGTTCGGAAATCGTAGAGTTTTCTGTGTCTTAATGTCACATCCATGTCTATATTCAACTCTTTTAAAATAAAATAAATTGTCAAAAGGTGTACAAAATAACCTTAGTATTGACGGTGTCTCTTGATATTTACTATTACAGAACTAACTTTGAAAATGCAATGTGTGATAGTAACCCTAATATCTCTCAGAAACAGAACTGAAGTCTAATTTCAGCTAAACTTTTGTTGTCCCACATACAAATACTTTATAAATGTGGTCTGAGCATCTTTCTGTAATAGTTGTCATTTCTCTGAACTTTTAAGTAACTGTGCTATTTGCACACTTACCATCTTATTAGAATTACTGTGATTGTCAGTCAAAAAAAGTGTCTCTGTCTGTCTTGCAGGACCGTTAGTAGAGAGTCATCCTGTGGCAGCACCCACTGGCTCCTCAGTGAAAACCACATCTGCTGCCTCTGTGGCTTCTCAGGACTCTAGTTCACTGGCAAACCTCCTCTCCAAGGTGGATGTGAGTCCTGCAGAGCTCCTCAGTGCTCTGTCCAAAGTCCAGGGCCAAGGCAACATTGAGGGTGAGAATAAGAACTGCAGCTGCTTAATTTAAAGTATTTTATCAAAATAATTATAGGAAGCACACTTGCTTATACTTGATTTATATATCTCAACATTTATATATTTTTTCTTTCTTTACTTAGGCATCTCTTCTCTTCTGAGCAGCCAAGCTGCAATTGTCTCATCAGACTCCTCCAGTACAGGCAAGATTCTTTCCTCTCCCTCATCCACATCTGCATCAGCAGTACCCTCTCAGAGCCTGTCTCTGTCCTCTGCACCTGTGCCTTCTTCATACAGCTCAGCTTTAAGGCAGAGCACAAGCTCCCAAGCCCTTCAGATTTCCAACCCAGCCTCTGCCCTGGTCCAGGCTCTCCATAGAGACATGGATTTGACCACAGAGCCAGAGCCATCCTTATCTTTGGAGTCTAAAATCCACAGCTTCCTTCAAGGGAACCCTGCTTTCAGTGCATTTGATCAGGGGTTCTCTACAGACCCGGTGCTGGGGGGGGATAATTTCAGCCCAGTAACTGGCACAGACACCCAGGATGGGACACCAGTGCGAGATGAGGGTGGAGGCACGCCAACTCAAGATGAAATCAAGCCTGTGGTGGTCCCGTTCACTTCCAACACAAGTCAGTTATCTGCTATAGAACCTGTTAAAGCAGCACCTATTGCACAACAGAGCACCACTCAGCAGAACCCCAGCAATCCCCCACAGCAAGCTCACTTGCAGCCAGGTGTGGCTCAGAATGGGCAGATCTATCAGTCGCACCCTTATGGCATACAGGAGATGTCAGGGCATGGAATTACTGCACCTGTTGCACATTACCAGCAGATATCTCCAAAAATAGGAGGGCCAGTGCCTGGAGAGAGAGCCCCAGGCGGTGCTATGAGTGAAAGGAGTTGGTATAGTGACACTTACCCAGAAGGCAGCTCTCAGCAACCCCGAGGCTTTAGTGTGACAGCGCCTGGGGGAGCTGGAGAAAACACGCTATCAGGACTTTATCCATACCAAACAGAGCAAACTCAGGAATCTCAAGAGTTGCCCTCTCAACAGGCCACAACCACATCTTCTGATTTCTTCAGAAGCAACCTCCCTCCTTTCCCAAATTTACCTCCCCCTCCTCCTCATGGCTTTGAAGCCCCTCCAGCTGCAACCAGCAGTACAATGATTCCCCTAGAGCAGCAGCTGATTCCCTGCGCAAACGCAGCGGAGGCGACTGGGGCCAGAGGCGACAGTGTCATCAGTGGGATGGTGGTGCACGACCATCAACACAAGTCCATGTTTCATCCAGACGATTCACTGTATGAATTTGACCGACCACGCCCTCATCACCCTGAGGATTTACACACTCACCCAGAAGACATACATTACCAGGAGGACCGCAAGCATTACCACAATGAGGTCTGCCATCACGATGCCCCTTTCTTTCAAGATGACCCTTACCACCACCCAGACGAGCGATATCACAGGCCAGGCAGCCCTCCACACCACTACCCCAGAGGTCGAGGACACCTCACTCCCCCACTCTCACCCTCAGAGGACCCTTATTACACCCACGCCCATACGCAGTACAATCCTCCTCCTCCTCACTACGCTCCAAGAAGACCACCACCTCATCTGGAAATCCGTCACCCTGGTTTACGACCTCCACATCATCCTCCCCACCCGGCACACCACCCACACCCCAGAGGACCTCCACGTCCACCCTTTCCTCATTTCCATGGCCCAGATCCAAGGTTAAGAGGCAAACGTCCAGGTACAAGGGGAGGGGGAATTTCTCATCCAATGTTTCCCCCCAAAAGACCCTTTCCACCCCCACGTTACTGACTGGACAACTAGCTTTGAGCTCCCAAAATCACTGTGGATTTCATGAAGTCAGGGGCAGAACTTGTAGACTGTATCGAGGTCCATACTTTGCCACGAGAAGCCTCTGAAAATCTGAAATGGGAAATGTGGGTGGATAAAAGTGCACATACTGAGATGGGCACCAGAAAGTTATAATGAAGAAGAATAAATTCAACATCTACGAGAAGAAAGATAAAATGCGGATGAATAAAAGATTTTTACAAGGTTGCGGAGAACAAGAGACAAGTCCAAGAGATGTAAAAGAAAATGGAGGCTCTGAGAGGGCTGCTGAGCTGAGGAGTGAAGACAGAAGACTAAAGGAAATAAGAGGTGGATATACATAATTCACTTTTTGTGTTACTTGCCCCAGTATGAAGCTTTGCATTAAATAAGAAAAATCACTTTGAGATAGGTCAGAGTGTGTGCATGGTATGAGTGTGTACATGCGGTTAAGTATAAGTCAACTAGTCCCAGGCCTTTCTTCATTTTTTTCCAAGTTTAATCTGAAGATAGTTATTTGTGCTAAAAGTCTAAGAAAAGAATGTAGCTGGTGCATTGTTTCTGCGGTTATTTAGTTTTTTAATGAGCAATGATGACTTCCTCTCTTCCATATCAGCAGTATCCCAGTAGCTTTTGGTAAAAGATCAATTAAACTGCGGGTATGAAACAGAACAGAGTGTATGTTGTAGAATTTCTGTTCCCTCTACAATACACATTAGCATATTAGAGGAAGTTATTTTTCATTGTTTGAACTTCGAATGTTATATTTATGAAGCACTGCTTTCTCTACAAGTGCGTAAGATCCCTTCGGCGATAGTTTTACGTCTCGTTAAGTTCCTTGAAGGAGAGCGGCACAAGTCTATTCAAAGAGCCTCCAACACCGACGCAGAAGAAGTGCATTTTTGGAGGGCATGACGATTTTCGTCTTCATTTTCGTTTTACTTGTACTGACTAATAAAAATCTGAGTTTGAAAAATTGTGTTTCTTTTCCTTTCGTGTGATCCTGTTGCACCACTGCCCTAAAGGACAAGTCATCATCTATACATAACATTTGAGTATGTCTTCTAGAATATTTCCGTTTTGCTGCTTACTAGTAGAATTAGCTTTCCAGTGTCTCTAAACTATTAAAGTGAATTTAGTTTAGAGAGTTAACAGGTAGTGTTATTCGAAGTCAGGTTTTATTTTTGTGTATATTAATACTTTAAAATGATTTTGTAGAAAGTCATAGTATTGTCAAAGTATTAGTTTCATTTTAAGTCTAAAGTAGGTTGCATTATCATACAGGTTTATTCAAGAGATAAAGGTAATGTTACAGCCAAAAAATGGAAATGGCTTTAACACCTCTATGTAAGTAGTAACTAGTAGAAAAACATAATGTTGTTTGTACCATTTAGTAACTTGCTGTTCCTACAAATATCCAACTATTTCTTAAGAATAATATACTGTATATATTGGTAAATCACGTCTAAAATATGTAATAAAACATAGTTGTGTACTCTAAATAATCTTTTAGAAAAAACTGGTATTTAAAATATAGATGAAATAACACGTGTAATCAAGAAATGTCCACACTGAGTTTTGCAAACTTCAACCAGTGTGGACATTCCTGGTGCTTATTAGTGGATCTGAAAAGTGTGTATATGTTGTTTAATATCATCAGGAGGCAGAGGAGTCTCCTATTGCAGTCTGCACTTTATCTCTGTTTAGTTTGCTGTTACTAGTACAGTAAAAAAGTTGGGTTAGATTTCAAATTGACCTGAGAACAAGACTGGATTTGTACAGGCGTTTTTAATTGAGTCCATTATTCTTACCTTGTTCTCTTACAGATTACTGCAGTGTTTGAGTTTTAAAATAACTTATTATAGTTTATCTTCTTAAAGTTAGAAATCAGCTTTTCCTACCAGCAGCTAGAAGTAGACCAAATCTTTTTATTCAGTATGAGGCTTTAGTGCCCCCGTAAATGTTCTGTGCATTTTGTCCAACTCAAAAGTTCATCTCCACATCCAGTTCACAGTTTCTGTCCTGGGGCTGGTGAGGGTTCATTGTCTGTCAAATATTCCTGATTCTTCAATGGAAGAGATGTTTAATTTTCACACAGGTCTCCAGTGTGAGAACAAGTTTACAAAAATAATCAGTGAGATTTAAAGGGCCAAAAAAAAAAGTATTACAAGTCCTACTTGATTAGTTTGCAAGAAAATCAACAATAGTAAATTAAACTTTTGTACTTTAAAATCATTTAGTACGTTGTTGAATTAAAATCTAAATGATTTAATGCTATAAAAAGAAATAGTTTATCAAAATAGACGTTTCTACTTGGAAAGATTAAATTAACTAAATGATATACGCTGACTGAGTCTTGTCTCTCGTATTTTATACCCCCACATTTTTACTGGTTTGTTCGCATAGTGAAAAACAAATCACCTTAAACGAGGCCTATGAATAAATGTTTTCTATCCAGCTTTAAACTTTGATTGCGTGTGAAATATATCGCTCTGACTGATTAATGTGTTCGGTTAAAATGCTCCTTACTTCAGACCTGCTTGGATTAGTACAGGGTTCAATTAGAGGAATGAGTATTGATTTTATTGGGAAGTTTCGATCATGGCTGCTCATGCACTTCTGCAGAAATACGGCGCAAGATGTGAAAGATAAAGCGAAGCACATAGTTAACTCGACGCCCTTTTGGCGTTTTCGACGTTTAAGAAATGAATAATAAATGTTGTCGGGGATGAATGTGGAGAGAGCGACGCTTTGAAATAGTGCGATCGGCTCAGGTGAGGCAGCCATCGCCAGATGTCAGTAGATCTTTCCAGGAGCACTTCCACTTTATTACACTGCTTAGACGACGAGGAGCCATGTAAAACTAAAGTATTTGTTTACTTTCATATTTCACATTTGTCAGGGAGGTTGTTTATGGTGCCTTAAGTACTGAATTGTGCCAAATGTTTAGTATATTTGTTTATTAATTAAACTCTCCTGAATGTTAACCTTCTCTTGATGGAATTTTAACCTGTTTCCTGTTTTATCGCTTCCCTCCTTATTCCTGTTTTCATCCTCAGGGATCCACAGAGCCACGCCTCGACGTGTCTGATGTCTGATGTGATGTGCAACCTTTGCCACACGTTAACCGGTTGAAGTGCGGGCGGTGATGCTGCGGTGCCTCTCCTCTTTGAATCCTGCATCGCTTCCAGTGGTGGCTTTTCAAGGCTGACATGAAGACAGCTGGGTAAGCCTGCACTTTAATACATCACAAACAGCAGGGAGTCAAAAACAGTCCATACAGGCTGGGAGAAAATGACATGGTGAGTTTGTTTTTCTGTCTGTGTTTAGTCTTGTATTTGAGAGGATTCGTGACCTGGACAGCGAGGCCCACGTGAGTAAGTACAGCCCGGATGATTAAATACTCTTTAAACACTATATTGTCTTTTTGTGACTTTGTCTTTATCTCGCACTGCACACAATAACATCACACTGCTTTCAGTAATACACTTTGAGTGGGTACAAAATGTCAATTAATACATGTTTTGTGAAATAAAGTATAATTGCTCATAAAACAAAATAAGCTTGTCCTGTTTATTCATCTTACAGATGCAGTAGGTGCTATGAAAGCTCCTATATTGTATCTCTAAAAGGTTAATTTGTATGCAGTGGCAGTTCTTTTGGTGATGTAATTCAATGGGCTTTTACATTTTCTAAACCTTTAAAGAAACGGAAATCCTTAAGTCAAAATCACTTAATTTGAAAATACAAGGATTTTTTTGCCGCTCCACTAAAGAAAACTATTGCTATTAGTTTAAAGCCAGTGGTGAAAAGTAACTACAGTAGGTATACTTACTCAGTTACTGTACTTAAGTATAACTTTGATCTACATTATTTTTATTTTAATGCAACTTTATGATTTTACTTTTTACTCCACAAATTTCGTACTAATATATTGTATTTTTATTTGACAGGTGAGTTTTCATAGAAATTACCACATTTAAACTCCCTCTTCTCATCTAGCCATTTTTATTTATTACTCAGTCCTAAGTCTCAGTCCAAACATCTTTCAGTGTTGGAATTTTTTCCATCATAGAGCTTGAAAATTGGGACAGTGGTAAAAGGCTATTGAAATGTAGCGCCAATATCTTTATATAACCTGATAAATAAGAACCTCACACTTAGGTCAGCACCAAACCTAGAGCCAACATGTAAGTAAACTGTGTAAGATCTTGTAATTATTTATGAACACGCTTCAAATTTGTGCTAATTGCCCAAATAATTTGGTCAAATTAGTCTATTCCAACTATTTTCTGACAATAATGAACAGTCTAGCTTAATGCAAATATGTTTAATGTGCAGGTAGTGGCATAACAAGGATTTTCCAGTCAAGCAGCAGTGTTTGTGCTTTCTGATGTAGGCGTAATCTGCAGAACTCTTGATCACTTTGTTTAATCCATGGTTGTAGAATAGAATGGCAACCAGGAAACAGACACAAAGATCAGGGGAAATAACAGGAAAAAATTATAGGGAAGAAGAGGCACAACAACTAGAATGAAGAGCGCAATGATAACATGTCATCACAGGCTAATACCTAATATAAAGTAACCTTATAAGCCATATATTTATGGTTAAGAAAGACCAGAAATCCCTATAAAATGTTATTTTCAATATATCATTAGAGTTGAAAGTAGGAAACTACACTATTTACACTATGTCCCACATTACCAAACATGTCACTGAAAAATCGTTTTGTGCTGAGCCTTGCTCTGTACAAATATCACACACTTATTTTTTCTCACAAGTATAGGAAATCAGAAATGTATGATATGTTTGGTTATTTTTTGAGAATGCAATCACAAGATAGGATTACAAAAACGGTCCCCATCGACCTGCATTCACCATTGTTGTATGATGTTATTCATCTTTAGGATCTACGTACTTCTCCCACCACGTTTTTTAAAGCACAAACGCATCATCTTTTTCAAAGCCATAAAGCAAAGCAGTCTCACGTGTCGTCGCCAGGTGTCGTTGTTGGTTACACTCTGAAATAAAATTGCCATCCATTGTGAAAATGACAGAAATCACGTTCCAAAGCGCAGCTACGCATCAATCAGCCAAAGCTTTACTACACCTGCGTTGTATATGTATATTACTGGTGAATTTAGATGCTGATTGCAGCCGTCAGTGTCAGCATTATAAGGACATGGGATATTCTGCAGTTGTGAAATAAATGCATTAACACCCTGCGTGGTCATGGAGAAACCAGTGCTGTGTGTTTTTTAAATAATCACTGTAATGTTGCTGTCATTGCTTAAGCCAAACAGGTTCAGGTCGTGACTCCTTTGAAGTGTGGCCGTGTGCGCATGTCGGGTGTGTGCAGTCTGGTGTCATGTGGGCTCATTGTTTACATGCTGTTGAGATTTCAGAGAGGGCGTGTGCGTCCTCTGACATTACGGCCCCTTGCATTTACACGCACACGTATGGAAATAATTTCCTTTCCCGCACAGAGACTTGATATTGGAGCACTGGTAATGTGTAACTAGTCGAGCAGACCCATTTCAGAACCATGGCCAGCTCCACGGCGAGAACAAAAGGCGGATTTGCATGGCTTGATGTCAGGGAGCGTCTGCTTCTTAACAGCCCACGTGAAAAACGAAATCCCTGGGATCGATTGTTTTAGAGGAAACACTGTCCCTTATAATTGGATTGTTTAATGTTTACCGTTACCTGGCACAGGCCTTTTGCCCTTATGTCTTCACTTAAACTGTATTTCTGCATGATTTCCTGTGCATGTAGTTTAGCTTTAATTGGTGTCTCTAAATCAGTGTGAATTTGAAGCTAAATATTTTTATGTCTACAGAAAATATACATTCTGTGGACAGACAGATGACCTTTCCAAGCTCCTATTGCTAGGATTGTCCTCAGCCCATTGTAATCAGTCAGTCATGTCAGTTAAGTATCACTGTCCTGGAAAGCTAAGTGAAGCATCAACTTCACAACAAAATCTTAAAAGGGTACATACTGGATGACTGTTGGAAGCAGCAGGAAGAAATGTGAACCTCTAAGCAACAGTTCAATGTCTGCAAAGTTACCAAAACAAACACTGATGTAGAGATTCAGTGGTGTCTTGTATTTTTCTTATCAACTGGAGTGTTTACATATACTGTAGTATACCTGACATAAATATAAAAATCTCTTACATTATTTCTGAGCAATAATGCTCTGGTGTGTTTATATTTTCTACTTTTGTGTTGTGTGTTGACAACAGGGAAGACGTGAGAAAAACAAATATGATACAGTATAAAAGTTTGTGATATTGGTTCATCACTCACATATCCGATAAGCTGAAGTGATTAGTTAAGTAATCAATTAGTTTATTAAAAATGCATCAGCAGCTCTTTTGGTAATGTCCACCTCATTAACAGATGAATTACTAAAAATGCCAAAAACTCACTGACTCCAGCTCGTCCAATGGGAATACAGTAGATGCTGTTTTCTTGTGTTTGCTGTTACATTAAATTGAGACATTGATCGAACAAAACAAACTGTATGAACACATCAAGCTTAGGCTCTGGGAAATTTTAACATTAAGCAATTTATTGCTTAGTTCAGATATAAAAATAATTGTTAGTTGCAAATTCTAATAATTCCCGAAATAAGTTTATGATAGGGGGTTAGATGATAGAAAAACAGCACAAAAGTCCTGTAGGTAAAACAAAAACTAATTTTGGGAATAGTGAAAACACTTATGGAGGATTAATAAACAGAAAGATTTTTTTTACCCGTATATGTTAAACTTTGGTGACAAACAGAACATTTAGAAAATTTAGAACCATTTACCTCTGGCCTTCCTGTGGCCTCTCCGGCTGTCACAGGGCTGGTAGTTTAGTGACGGTCCCTGGCGGCAGACATCACGGCTCGTAGAGCCCAGGGGAGGGATGGAGCTGAGATGGACGGGGAGGGAGACACCGGCTTACGACGTCAAAGGAGTACAGACACACATATACACAGGGAGAGGGAGAGGAGAGGAGAGGACAACCAACCAGACTGCCAGTTCCCCACAGGAGGAAGGCTAAACATTCATTTATCTCAACACTCTCCGTTTAACCGAGCCAGTGAGAGATTTGTTTATTTTTATATCAGATTTATTTGGAAAATAAATAATAATACGGAGCATCTGTCAGGAAAGAGCGGGAGGAAAAACAACAAGCAGATCTAGAAAAAAAAACACTCTCATGCAGAATAAAGGACCGTCGCTGGACGTTAGTTGTGTTGATATAGGGGGGGAACAGGCCTAACTTGTTAACGGATTCAAAGACCTTCTCACAGTCAAATGAACTGAATAATTGAGATTTAATAACTAAAAAACAGCGAGGGGAAGAAAAAAAAGGCTTCCACTGATTCTGCCGATTCTTTGCCACGAACAGCACCACAGGTATGTTATTGTTATTATTATTATTATTATTTTAACTCTTTGTTGTTTAGTGTTTTTGGTCAAATGTGTGAAATCAGGTCATTGTTGTCACCCACGTCTTGACAAAGAGAGCACAGGTCCCCAGCTGTGTTGACAGACACGCTGTCATGTTTCTGTGGGGGCTTGAATATTGGCAGCCGAGACCGAATTCAGTGCAAAGAAACCTTGTCTTTACTATTATTGACAGATTTCTGGATAGTAACCTTTATTATTGATTCTAAATGTTATTATAATGCCAAAACTATAAAAGTTATGAGATTTTAATTCAATTTTCTGTAAGTAAATTGTTTTTATTTTGCGTTTTATGCAAATAAGCATGAAGAAATATGTGTAATTGCATACATACCCAAAATACAAAATGACATTATTCTGTCTTGTAACTCCTACATTGTATGTTTGACAGTCAACAGTGAGCTCAGAGTGGCCTCAGGTTACTAATTAGGAATTTTCATTAAATATTATAATATATCAATATATTATTCTCCAATATGTTACAGTTATCTTAGCGTTATTAATGCGTTTTACTGTGATATCTGTCTTTCGTGCTCCTGAAATCTACTAGAGAATTAGCACCTCCATTTCACAGAGGATATAGAACCTATTATTTCACCCTCCCACCCTCCCTGAATGTTCCCATCTGCACCTCCATCCCCGGCCTCGTGTTCGCACCTCCTGTGCAGTGTGAATTCAAGCCTGCAGGCTCCTGTCTGCTCCTCCTGACTGCCTCCACTCTGTGTGTGTGTGTTATTATTCCTCCCCAGACTCGTCAATGAAGGAGCCTGACGCAATCAAGCTGTTCATTGGGCAGATACCCCGAAACCTGGAGGAGAAGGACCTCAAGCCCATCTTTGAGCAGTTTGGCAAGATCTATGAGTTGACTGTGATAAAGGACAAATACACAGGGATGCACAAAGGTAAGCATCACGAACTCCCATTTGATAAGATTTGGTTTCAGGGAACTCAATATGAGAAAAATGTTGATTTTATATTTATTATGTTGTGGCAGAAAAGCAATGAGACCCAAATATGTATTATAAAAGTTGCTGCAGTTCTGATTGAAGTTAAACTATTCCTTGTTCTAAAAAAGAAATTTGATGTGCATTTGAAATGCTTGTATCCTTATGTTTTCACATATAGTCATTTAGATTTGTAGATAGTGTAGATAGTGGTTTGGACTGCACTAAAAATATCTTTAACTCAGTTTTATCAATGTCAGTGACTCACACTACATATTCTTTAATTAAGTCAACATCATTCAATTTATCTCTCTGAAAAAGTTTTTTTGAAGTCCAGAGAAGCTATGGCAGCTTTGAGATAAATGTCCTGAGTGCTCACAAGAAGAAGAATGAGCTTTTTCTACCACCAACTCTTGAATTAATGCTCAACACACTCTTGATGACAGGTCTACTCCATGACCTGTTATTGTGAACTAACTATTACAAGAACAGAGATGTGGAGACCACCTGGAGCATGCTGGGAGATTCCCTACAATTAGAAATCTGAGATACATAATTTGAAAATATATGTATATTTATAATGAACTTGATTGTAAAATGTTACACACTGCTATCAGTTTTTCAAATGATCATTGCCATAAATGTGGTTGTCTAAGATGAATGTCATGAAAAGCATTATGTCAGTCTGTCAGTCTAGTAATTGGTTTCATATGGTGATATCAATCAGTTTGAAAAAGCAAGCCCCATCCATTACTATTACTGTGTGTCACATGGTGAACAGGCTTACGATGTTTTGGAAGAACACTCTCAACAGATTCAAAATTCAGTTTGACAGATGGACTTAAGCCAGTGAAGTGATCTAAGCTAAACAATGATCCTTGCTGTCATTTCTAATGCAAATCTGAGCACACAAATCAAAGGCTTGTATGAATCCACATCAGCCATCAGTCATTTGGGAGACGTATAGGCCAGGTGGTATCAGTCCTCTAACATCTATAACACCTATTCTGCATACATTTACATATTCATGATTTGTGGGAGCCCTAAAGGTTAATGAAGGCCTTTGTCTAATATGAGGGACTGCATACATTTTACTTGAACAGCATGATATTAAAACTCCTTCAGTCTGCTTGTGTCTGAATAGTGTCCAGGTATTATGATTTATTAATCCTGTAGATTTCTGTACCTAACAAAATAACAGTTGTCCATTGTTTTTATTTTAATTTTTTGTTTCTGTGTCATGCAGCTTTAAATACATATTAATCAGAGAAGCATTATTTATAAAATCTAAACACATGTTGACCTATAACTGCTGTTAAATGCAACCAATCCACAATTTCTAACAGCACAATAATGTAAAGGATCACTGAAGATTAAGTTACAATAACATGGCACTGCCAAGCATATGAACCAGACATTAAAATTACATAGACTTGCACTTTGTTGATCTTCTACCATTTGTCTTCATCTCCAGGATGTGCCTTCCTGACATACTGTGCACGTGAGTCCGCCCTCAAAGCCCAGAATGCATTGCACGAGCAGAAGACGCTACCAGGGGTGAGTGTGTCGGCGTCTTTTCGAGTTCTTCGCAGTATATATAAAGGAGCAGAATAACTGGCATGCTAGGCTATCTGAACGCACCGCACAGACACACATGGACGAACAGTGACACGGGGAAATTAACTGAGTTTGACGTGCAGGCCCAACTTCCCCTTTTAGCTGATATGCTCCAATAAAGGTCAGAGGCTGCTCTCCCTCTTATGTTTCATATGTGATGCATCCAGACATATCCATCCAGTTAAGGCATGAATCATCTTGCTACATGTCATGGGTCAAAATAGACAGCTATGAGGCTCACTGCTGGACTGACTTAGCCTGTTCTTATTTTCTCTGATCTTTCTCTTTGTGTCTCTGTCTCTCTCTCTCTCTCCCTCCAACCCCCCCCCCCCGTGCACTCCTCTCTCTCCATTCATCTCTCCCTCTGAATTCTAATCAAAGTTAAACCTATCTTTATTAGCATAGCTAGGCAGCAGGTGTGCTGCCAAATGACATTTCCAGAGCTAAATATGACATGACAGCCACGTCTCTATAATAACCGACTCTATGAGAGACAAGGCGACAAGGCAAGGCATTACTGAGACAGAGTGTGCTCCCAGACTTACTGCTGCTTCCTCTTTTACTAACAAGGCTTCACCCTGTTTCCTTTTTGTTATTTTTGTTGAAATCTACATCATTCACTTCTTTTTTTTTCTCTCCTGAATGGCAGCTCGTGGTCATAGTTTTTGTGAGAGGAGTGAGGAGGCAAGTGAACAGTGTATGGCTGCAAATAACTATTATATACAAGGCTGATTAAACTGTCGACTATTTTTGTTGAATAATCGATTAATTGGCTAGTTTAACCATAACCAAAGATGCCAATAACACATTCTCACATTCTCACAAATTAAAATGATGTAGTCAGATGGCTTATTTTTGTCTAAGCAACAGTTCCAAACCCAAAGATATTCATTTATTATCATAGAAGACTGAGAAAAGCAGCAAATATTCACATGTGAGAAGCTGGGATGAGTTTGTTTTTTTTGCCATTTTTGCCTAAAAATGTAAAGATTAGATCATTCATTAAATAGTTGATCAACAGAAAATTATCAGAAACCATTTTCAGCATCTATTAAATTAAATTATTCTCCAGTTCCAGCTCCACA
This sequence comes from Sandelia bainsii, assembly GCA_032362345.1. Classification (NCBI taxonomy): domain Eukaryota; kingdom Metazoa; phylum Chordata; class Actinopteri; order Anabantiformes; family Anabantidae; genus Sandelia; species Sandelia bainsii. Next base: position 8,069,899 of record JAUMHL010000003.1, on the reverse strand, counting down.
ACATTGAGGATTTGATGTTTTCATTTGTTTGAGCCAGATAAACTGAATATCTTTGTGTTTTGTACTGTTGGTAGAGCAAAATAAGACCTCAAGAATTCATGATTGGATTTTTTTGTTCTTTTGCACATTGTATAGACAAAATAAATAGATTAATCAAACTAAATTGTTTATTGATTGAGAAGATAATCATTAGTTGTTGCTCAGAAGTAAAAACAAACAGCAACGCTCATTTTGAGCAAATATTTAGATTTTTTTTATTGATGAATGATATTCCTCAACTATTAAAATCGTTCATGGTTAATTTTCTGAAAATGAACAAATCATTTCACAACTGGAATAGAGTTATAATGGCAGGCAGGGGGTTACTGGGACATGTAGAGACAGTTTGAAGGAGCAGGCTGGTATTAGGCTGCCAACAAAAGAAATCCTATTGTTAGCGTGACAGTAGCGTGACCTTCCTGACCTCCTGTAGGGGATCAGCAGGGCCCATTGCTGCATGGCTAAAGCGCTCTCCTCCCTTGTGTTTCTACCCCAGCAGCTCTCCTGCTCATAACCTCTTACCTCTAAGCCATGTGGAACAAGCTAAACCCTCCTGTGCTCTATCAATCCTTCCCTCCCCCTCCCTTGCCAAAGGAAAAAAAAGAAAAAAAAGACGAAAACCATCTTATTAGCTCCATACACGCCCACACGGACAAGAACTGCTTCCCACCCCTGCTACCAGCTGTGGTGTAATTGTCATCTAATTGCACCTGCACTGCCAAAGAATAATTAACTTTGGCATCTCATGGCTGGTGCAATACAAAAGAAATAACATGAAAGCAATTATAGGACTGAGAGGAGAAGGCTCAAATGAAAGCTCACCTGAATCTAGAGAAAGCTGAAAGATGTCAGTCACACTCAGTGCTCTCTGCCAGGTGAGAGTCTTACTGATTTTTTTTTTCTCTTGCTATTTTACTCATTTTTTTTCTTACGGATAACAATGGAAAAAAGAAAGAAAGAGAAGAAAGTCAGGCCGAGGCGAACAGATGGTTGTATAGGAGTAGCACCTGGCCTTATGTTTAATTTCAGGTGAAAGAGTCAGTCTCTAAGTGATAGGGAGAGGAAGAGTGTCAAAAGCACATTCAGCTGCAAGCGAGGAAAGAAAGTGAGAGAATAGCGGCGTTTGGTAAGGGAGAAAAAGGCAGGAACAATAAAGCAGATTCACTATGAGAGGAAGTGTGGAAATGGAGGTTGGCAAGAGACAAAATTCACTCCTGAGCTGTACTCCCATTCTGTCCTGCTTGGACATCTTGTCCTCTCTGTTCTTATCACTTTATCTGTGTACTGTCTCAGGCCAGTTTGTTCGGCCTCGTCAGCTGTTGTGAAGCTCACAGAGACAATGATCAGCCGAACATCCAGTAACGCCACATTAGAAGAAGCCATTTTACACAGCAGCCTCCAAAATAAAAATGTATAGTTCAGCAACTTTAAATAAATGTTTATCTCATGAGCTGAATGATTGAGTTATTAGAGGTTGTTAGACCTACCAATTTGACACAATCAACAAAAACTGAATCAAGTCAACTAAGACTTTAAATAAATTTTCAGGAATAAAAAAAAAAGCAAATATTTCTTCATTTCATGATACTAAGCAGACAGTAAATTTAATATATTTCTGTTATTCATGTCATCATGATCTGCAAACTCTGCTAATGTTTCGTTACCACCTGACATTTTAGAGAGCAGATAATAAATTGATCAATTAAGAACATAATTAATACATTAAAGGAGAATCTTTTACATTTTGGGAAATATGGGAAAATATATTCTTACTGAGAGAGATGAGAAGGTTCATTACATTTTCATATATTTACAGGCAGTAGCCTGTTAGCTTAGCATAAACAGCTAGCCTGGCTTTATTCAAAGGTAACATAATCCACCATCAGCAGCTCTAAGGTTTACTCATTAACATGTAATGAGTAATTTGCTTACGAACCAGTCTAGAGGTTTCCCCTTTTCCAGTTTTATGTGAAGCTAAGCTAACTGCTGCTGGCTGTAGCTGCATATCAAAGGAACAGCTGTAAAAGTGGTATCAATCATTTAATCTAACTCTTGGCAAGAAAGCAAATTAGCAAATTTCCCAAAGTGTCAAACTTTTACTTTAATCAATAAAAAGAACAATCATTAGTTCCAGCCCTGAAGCTTGTATCTGCTAGAGTAGAGACACAATGTATTGCCCCTCATCAACACTCACTTACTAGAATTAATATTTGGAACAATGCCTCACAGTTCATTTTAAATGCAATAACTATTTAATAGTGTGACTGTGCCCAAGTGAGAAAGCTGTGTATGCGTGTGTGTTTGCATGTGCAGCGGGGGAAGGGAGGGCAGGTGTTCACACTAACACAGTTTAATAAAGGGTGTGCTTTTGTGTGTGTGTGTGTGTGTGTGTGTGTGTGTTTCTAACTGTCTGTTTGCCTTTGTGTGCATGTGTTTCCGTGGAGAGTACACATCCAAAGATATGGAGTCGTGGACGGATAGATGGATGGATGGAGTTGTTGGGTTTATGATGTGGTTTCTTCATTCACTATCTGCAGTTTGTGTGAGAGTAAAATCTGTGCTGCTGCAAGGCCTTCTGTGTCTAAGCTGCCCGTACGAGAGGAAAGAGCCCTCTGAGTGGAACATCTGACTAAGCCTGACATTTACTCAGCCATAAGGACTCAGACAGAGCAGACAGAGGGGTTTTATCAATAGTCTGAAATAAATGCATATGCTAAATATAGCCCAGGCTTTTTACACAGGATATGAGATGGGAAGTTGTAGTGCCAGAATGTTGTAATTTGTGCCCTTATTGTCTGAGCAAAGGTTCTGTCTGTAGATACATATGAGCTATAAACAGTTGCAGGGTAATTTTAACAGTCTCTTATTTGACTGTGGAAGATTTTAGTCTGCTTATATAGTAAAGATAGGTAGAAACGCGACATTTAATGTCTAACAAGGTACAAAATAAAACAAACAAACACAAAGTACATGCTCTTTTGGTTCACCGGTGCCTAAGAAGATGCTGATATGATCTGTTAAGTGAACACGAGCATGTAACCTGACAACATGTTATTTTATGTATCTGATAATAAGCAGATAAAACAGTGGCTCAATATGTAGCCTATAGCTTGGTGTCAGTGAGTTTGAGGGGCTGATGATTAACAGAGCAAATGCGTTCGCTTGATGAATTTATCTGGAGTGAAGTGTGCATTCATGCGTCGGTTCATTTACATATGCATGCATATCAATGCATGAAGGGGAAGATGCAGGGCAGGCGGTGCTGACTGACAACAACAGAAAAAAGGCCCGTTCCCTGCATGTCACTCTGGGCCAACTGTAATGATAAATGCAGATTGGATTTACAGAGGTGGTAAATGGGTGTGAATTTGAGCAAAATTGGATAAATGAAAGGGGGGGTACAATGAGTGAGGGTGGGGGAGGGGAGGAAGACATGAATTAAAGTTTGACATAATGAACAGTGGGTGGCAGTAAGGGTAGGGGGGTTGGAAGTGCATTGAGGCAGTGTGTTTATCAGCTTAAATACAGACATCTGTTACTGAGAAATAGTGTGTTTTTTGGGGGGTTGGGAAGTGTGTGTGTGTGTGTGTGTGTGTGCAGGGTGAACACACAAGTGGAAGAGGGGCTCTTGTCACAAAACTCATTAGGCTCTTTGAACTCTGGCATAGGGCTGGTTATCTAATGAGCATGCATATACGCCGCACTACAGCAGAGTTAAAGTGTGTAAACTATGCCCGAATTAAAAAAGAAAAGTAGGACATGGACCATATCTGTAACACACACACACACACACACACACACACACACACACACACACACACACAGAAGTCTGTCCATGATTCAGTTTTTTCCCCCCTCTGCTCCACTGAGTTGAGTCAAACAACACTTGACATGAATATTTAACAGTCAGAAGAGACAAAACAATTGAGAGTCAACTGGAGTGTTGTTAGAAATTTCTTCTTTGTTATTCAGTTTCTCCTCTTTAAAGGATTTTTGTTGGCTGTCTGACAAAAAGGCTGAAAGTCAGCTTTAAGAACCGTCAGCTTCGTCTTGATCCCGGACAGATTAGTGAACCCTGTAGGAGTGGGAGACAAAACTGGGAAGTGGCTTTGACGCTGAAGATTGGATCATTGATTAAATATCATTGAACTGTACAAGCGTTGTGCTGTCAGTCTCGATGAGTTTCATTGACTTAACGACCAGCTGAATTCAGGAAAAGATGCTGTTTCTTTCTGCTTTGTGTGCCTGCCCATCCATGTGTGTTTGTGTGCGCCTCTGTGTGTGCACCCTTGTGTGGAGCATTAACAGACTGTACTCGTGCATCTCTGCTTTTTTTTCCCCTGCCTCTGCTGCTTTGTTCCAACTCTTTGTGTGCTGGCGCACAGTCATCTGTGTCTATTAATCTCCTTATTTCTGACTTTTTTGTTTTTCGCTTGTGAATATACCAATTTACACCTGCGCTTCTTCTTTCCCCCGGGTGAATTCACAAGTGCGTCCCAGCGTAAGTGCATTTGCTACGAGGCAGAGACGAGAGAAGAACAGAACAGGGAGGAGTGGGAGGGGAGGGAGAGGCGGGAGGTGGCAGGTTGATTACGGTCGCAGGTCTCGTTGCCTGGAGACGGCGGGGACAAGGGATGCCAGGTTGCTAGGCGACCAGCACGATGCAATGACCAGCGCTGTGTGATGGAGCGGAGGGGAGGCGAAGACGGAAAATTGTCTTTGTGCCCCCAACACCCCCATCCCCCCTTCCTACCCCCCTCCTCCACCTCTAACTCTGCCTCCGTGCTGTAAATGTTCTTGAAAGAGCAGGGAGATGGTCTGTGCTGATATATTTACCATTCAGAGTGGCTGCTTTTCAGAGCAGAGAAGCAGAATGGATGTAAATTGGAGAGAAAACAGGCGACAGAAATGTGTCACTCTCACACAGCACCTGCCTGCTATATAGACTTTACAACAGAGGCTGTTTGAGCTAAGAGCAAAGAGAATATCATCAACAGAAAGGCGAGAAAAATGTCATCATCAATATGCTTTACTTCAACTGTAAACGATCCTTAAAAAAAACACACATATTTATTTTGCTCTAGATGAAAAAGCATTTACACTAGATGGTGTGCCACTCCTCTGTGCATACGGACACTGATGGCTTGAGGGGGTCATGCATTATGGCGAACTGGTCGAACTGTGATTTGATTGGATAATCTATGGATTTAATATCTTATAATCCTCTCGAAATCCCCTGCAGCATCACAGAGTGAAAAGATTAAGTATGTGTAGATGTGTGCTCATGTTGCTGTGACCGACAGGAGCAGACAGAGCGTATGTGTGTGTGTGTGTGTGTGTGTGTTTAGTAATAATGTATGTGTGTTTAATCGGAGGATGATTGTATATAATGGGTGTGCTGTGTGTTTGCAGAAGGAACTGAAGGGGGAGAAAAAAAATCAAATACCAAAAACACACTAGTAAAATGGGCTGTTGATCAGGCAGGCTTTGCCTGTGTGTTGTCTGTGCACAGTATGGGACTATTTTTGTAAACAAGCCAAAGAGAGAACGGGGAGGGGAGCAACTGGATGAGGAGGGGAGAGAGCAAATTACTGTAAAGTGTGTGTTAGTGGTTTAGGCTTAGAGCAAGATCTTTTTCTCCCTGCATCTGCATCTGCTCTCGAGGCAGCGCCAACATTCAACAGGCACGAACGCTCCCTCTGTCATCCTTTTTTTCCTTTTGTTCGGTTTTTCATTTTTCCTTCCCCTTCTTTCTGCCCCCTCCTCCCTCCCTCACGCATCTAATCCTGCTATCTCTCGACCTAGAAGCACCCTTCGTCCTCCTCATTTGTTTTTCACTCGTCTCTTCCACACGTCGTTCAGGGCAACCTTGTTTACCTGATGTGGGGCTCTCATCACCAGCGTTGTCATGACGATGGCCATGCAAGCGGTCTTCGTCATAGCAGTGGGCCTAGTTGCTGTGCCGATCTGAAGGATCACAGCCTTGATAGCCTCCACTTCGCACTGTTTTCCCTCTTGTATATTGTAATTCCAATCTCCTGAACCATCTGCTGCTCTACTCCTTATCACCACCACCACGGCCTTCACTGTTTGTCTTGATACACTGAAATATGGGCCGTGGGATTGTTTACAGGCATCATTCAAACAGGTGATCAATCAAAGATTAAACTACTGCTGTAAGGCTGTAGCATCAGTTTTGATCGCTTAACCCAGCTCTAAAGTTATTACAGTATGAATTATTCTTTATCTCTGCATTAGAAAAATAACAAATCTGATTCTGAGCCTGGTTCTATTTGTATCCTGCTCTCAGAAATGCACAGCAAGTGTGTAGCAACCAATGAGGACACCAAGGTCGGGATCTCAGCATTTGTTTCTGAAGATTTAGCAATTGTAGGTTTACTAAATGCAACTATTGTACAATGCATGAATGAGTATGAAACCCACGTAAATAGGTGCATATAAATAATTTAGACCCTTATGTATCTTATGAAAACATGTGAAAACTGTCTCATTTGCCATATCTGGTCAGTAAGGGAACAATGATGACGTAGCTTTGACTTTGCTTGTTTAAAGTTGTGTTTGCCTCCATCTACACACCTTTTACACAGAGTGAAAATAAAAGACTGAAAATGGGTGGACTACTAGTTAATATTTATGTTATATTAAAACCAACTTTAACATAAACAAATAGGGAGACTCAGTATTTGACTTAAATATTTAATACACACAAAAAATTACTTAGATAAGAGTGTAAGGGTGCAAATGAAGAGCAAGAATAGTGAAGTATTTTGAACTATTTTAATCTCAGTGTGCTGAAAATGTGAGATACAGAGTAAATGTATAATATTGCACTGTAGTAAATTATTTTTATTTTGCAGATGTTACTACACTGTACTTGTGGAACTTGGTATAAATAGCATAAGAAGTGACTGGTATAGGGATAAACACTGGACAAGAGACAATGAATGGAACCTTTTAAAATAACAAGAGTGATGTTTGTTGAGTGCTTTTATCCAAAGCACTTTACATCACCAGTACGTGACATTTAGCGTGTAGACCCAGTCAGGATGATGTTAGGTAAAATTTTACATTTAATTTTATGTGAAGACAAAAGTTAACTTTAGTTTAATCTAAAATTTCTACTCACTGACACAACAGACCTCCATTTACTTGATTGATTGGAAGATGATTTTGAGACTCTAATCAATCATCCTATTAATTGGTGCAAATAATTGGCTGCTACCATCAGCAGGTGTTGGTGGTATTTCAGCGGGTAGTTCAGTATGGTAGCGGCGTGCAGTGCGACCGAGTCGCCAATCAATAGTGTCTCCTGATGACTGATCACATTGGATCAATCAGTGCCACGGGATCAGTGACTGGCTGAAATGTCACCAGCTCCATAATTAAGACCTTCATTAAGCCACAGTTAACAGAGTGTCACACTGTTTTTCTCACCTCAACTTCTCCCCAACATCCCCTCCTCCTCCTCTTCACACACACACACACATGCAGAACCCCCTCCTCCATCCTTTCCTCCATATGCTTCTTTCCTTCCCCTCAATCCCTCCCAATCCCACCCTCTCTCCCTTTTGCCATCTTTCCCTGTTCTTTTCTATATTTCATTCAACACATCTTTTCACCGCCTTGTGCTCCATACATTTGAAAGACGAGGCACTGAAGCTCTGATGTGTGCACAATTCCATATGGGGGTTTTGTTAAATAGTGGGGAGGAAAATTGGGGAGAAATTAAAAATGGAAGTTCACATCTTGTCTTTTGATGAATTATGAAAAGACCACTCAATCCTTCTCTGAGTTGTGTGTACTCTAGTTTTTCTTTGTTGTTGTTTTTAATATTTAGATATGACTTCCTTACTAACCTTGCATACCCCGGTCTATCTCTGCCTCTCCATCAGGCTCAGAATCTCTCACTATTCTGATGCTGCGTGCTTCTGTAATCCAGATTAGCTGGCGAGTGTTCTTAATCTTATCACTTCCCCAATCCTGCGTGGGTGTGTGCTTTTCCTGGTTTTGTGTGATAGGGGGAGAAGGAACGATAGACAGCGGGATTAGAGCAGATTCTGAGAGAGACTCGGAGAGAGAGACACACACTGTACGACACTGTAAACGACACATATCAGTGTCAGGTCTGCTGGAGTAGAAGTTGGCAAAAAAGGAAAGGAGAGAAATTAGCAGGGGAACGTAGGAGGCTGAATTTACAAACATCCATACATGCACACATATGTCACTATCACTTCATGTCACAGCAATAGCAGATGTGTTACATGAAGTCTATACTTATAAACATCATCTTTTGCACTTCATGGGACATTAGTAGCTACTTTTGATTAATGCCAGGGTCAAATTTAAGTCCCTAGTTTGTGTGTTTTTCAGCATTTTAGTTCTGTTGCTTTTTTAAACATCTGTCTGTTTTTCACTGCCTTTGTCCCATATTTAAACATACCTTGTCATGTGGCCTCTGTCTTTCCAGATGAACCGCCCAATCCAAGTGAAGCCAGCGGACAGTGAGAGCAGAGGAGGTAAGAAACACCTGTCCCCTCTCAGACACACACAGCACCTGTTCAAACAGCAACTTCACAGTGTACACAATCAGAAAATGTCAGTCCTAACGAGTTATTTAGTTTTGCATCCACACTTAAACACTTGTTCTTTTTGCAACAAGTGAAAAAACTAAAATTCTTATTGCAGTTCTTAAAAATGTGTCGACATTGTTACAGAATGTCACTGATAAAAACACAAGAATCAAGACTAAAGCAGCTGATAATTAAGGAAATTTCTAGAAACAATCGGCAATGACAGCTGCATCCTTCCAACAGATTATTGTTTTAACAAGTTGAACATTCAGCATTGCAAGATTCACTTGCCTGTTAAAATGTGCACACTGTGCACAGCCTTAACACATTCAAAGCTAATACCACAAGTGTGCTACACTGCCGCATTTGCATAGCAGTTCCTACAAACGCCACCGAGGATACTTCTGTGCTAACATCTAATCAGTCAAGTTTTACCACACTATTATATATTTAAGCTGTTTCCAAAGCACTTAAAGCAGCCACAATTCATTTACAGAATACTTTACATTATTGTTTCCCATTTCCACTGAATAACACAATATTATGGCAGCTAGTTGGTTTCACTAAAGTAAAACGTTGAAAACATGAAACTTCTTTGATAGAGTTTTGTTTTTGTCACATTGGAGTTTAAAATGAATTCTGATGACAAGTCTGCATGTACAGTCAAAGCAACAAGTCGAAATGTCTGCTCTGAAACAGGCATATTGAAGATCTAGTTTCCCTAACATCAAATCAGTTCATGTATTCAATAAATACCAACATTTTATTTCAGGTTACCATCAAAGACATGTCACCTTTCTGCTTAAATGGATAATTTATCAAAGTCAATGTGATGGTAGTTTTTGTTTGTCAAAATGCAGCTGAAAGAGGTTTTTTTCACAGATTGATTGCAAAAGTCAGTGTGTTATTGTGCTGGTGGAAAAACTCTGTTTGAGTCTAACATGTTAACTGTCAAACCTCAATTTCTTTTAGACAACAATTGTCAAATTCTACTTTTTCTCTCTTAGATTTTTAAAAACATATTTTGAAATATTTACGCTTTTCTGCAGTCAGTATTTAAATCCACCACACTATCACACAATACAGGCAGATGTTTCTAATTAAACCACATTTTCAACCTCAGTCTTATGTGACATTAATGTAATAAAACAATGATGACAATGACACATTCACTGACTGATTCTGAATCTCAGGCTTTAATACTGAAATGAATGGGAGAGAAATGGCAGCCTGGATGGTAGGAAAAATAATGGTTACAATCAATAAATCTACCATGTGTTTTGGAGAATAGCCTGCAGGAATGTAACATGCATGTGACTTTAAGAAATGCCTGTCTGATCCTTCACAGACGGGGACAGACGGAGCAGCTTCTTTGACAACACAGAGGGTGACAAACATTTGAGTCACCACCAGATGCTGTTTGTTTGTTGTGATGTACATGTTACTGCACTCTGGTGGCGCTCCTGAAGTATGGCAGGCTGACGTCCACTCAGCTTTGTTATTGTTCAATGCACAGTTGTTCTCTATTATTCATGCATGTACGGTGACGTTGCACTTCTCCCTTCTTTCCCCATTTTCACTTCCTGTCTCACCTCTCTCGTAAAACATCTACTCCCACTTTTTCCCTCTTTAATCTTGCTCACATTATCCACACACTATCCTGTTTTCTACTCTCCCATCTTGGCGATCTCCTTCCCGTTAGAAGACAGGAAGCTGTTTGTGGGTATGCTGGGAAAACAGCAGACAGACACCGATGTGAGGAAGATGTTTGAGCCGTTTGGCAGCATAGAGGAGTGCACAGTGCTCCGTGGGCCTGATGGTACCAGCAAAGGTAAAGAAACACAGTGAAGCAAACTATATTAAAAAAAGGAAAAAACACTAAAAGATAAAATAACTTGCCCCAAACCATGATAGCAATGCACACTGCTGTGTCTTTGTTACGTGACAGATTTGTGTCAAAAAGTTGTGACATGCAGATTTAATCGTAGCAGTCAGCATGACTCATCATGCAAATTACTACTGTACATATCTAATATATACACAATATACTTTTATTACTATTACTAAGTACACTCAACCATCTAAGAAGAGAAACCACCTGTTTTTTAAAACTGTAGTAGACCCAAAATAGCTCTCAATATCTGGTAATTTATTCCAAAATTGTGCCCACATACACACAACGGTTTTAGATCGACAAACTCACATATATTAGTTTTGAGTATGCATAGTATTATACCCGTTCCAGTCCGTTGTACGCCAACACACTGCTAAATAGTCTGCTGCCTGGTCATGAAGCCATTTATACACATGACTTTCAGCTAAATAATCAACCGTGTTAGCAATGTTTAACCATTTCAGTGATATAAAATGACCTAGATTTAAAAGGAACCGATAGGATGTAACGTATCATCTTATTTTAAATTACTCTGAGTGACGAAACTACCTTAAATCCCCACCACTAATTTTATATTTATCCCAGTGAATAAAATACTTAGTGTTAAGATGATTTTAGTGGGTTTCACCACCCTCAACAACTTCCAAAGCACCTGTACCTGCAGTGACATTGACTTCGTTTAACAGTTTTGTATATTTATCCAGCTCTGAGAGCTACACCTTCAGTACATTACAGACGTTAATGTGAATCACTATCGTCACCAGCAACAATACTAATGATATTTGCTGTGTAAATCAAAGTCCAGCGACAGTTCAAACACAGATGCAAGATTTTTCTGCGTTTGTTGCATGAGGCATGACTAATGGTGCAATAGATTTTATGGGTCATGGCTAATGATGTGTTCGGTGGTTTACGGGCTGTGATTGATGAAGCAATGAATGTTTTGTGGACCATGTTTAATGATGCCTCGGTAACTGATGAAAATAATAGATGTAAGACGGCTGTTAATGTATTTTTTAAAGAGAAGTAGTTTCTTTATACTATGTGTGTGTGTGTGTGTGAGGTCATGTTTAATGGTGTTATCATTTCATGTAGGATGTGCATTTGTAAAGTTCCAGAGCAACGCAGAGGCTCAGGCTGCCATCAGCGCTCTGCATGGGAGTCGTACTTTACCTGTAAGTCCCCCCTACACATACACACACGCTCACACACACAGAAATATATATATACACAGTTACACATAAGCTCAAATAGGTACACTCAGATGCTCCAAATCCAGTCATTTATACACTCAACATAGTGACTCAGCTAATAGTCACCACTTCTCATTTCTGTCCCCCACCTACACACACGCATGCACACACACATAATACATGATCTACCTCAGTTTTTGGGATATTTTCTATATAAATGTGCATATTTATTGTCATAAATAGCAAAAACTGCAAAGTGCCTACAGTTTTTATAAATTAAATTTGAACCTGGTATTTATTTCAGGTATTTTGCCTTTATTTGATGGCAGGCAGTATACAACACAAACATGGCAAGAAGTGAGAACAGACAGAGAAGGAATAACTTGCAAGAAAGCTCCCTGGTTGGACTTGAACAAAGATTTTGTGATTATATGTTACCCGACTTAGACACCTATGTATTACTGCTGGTGTTAACCTTACTGAGTGGCAATTGATTGTTCAGATTTCGAGACTTATGTTGATGTTAAAAGCGATAGACAAAAACTGACTTATGCTTTTGTGTGTTTTGTCCTCAGGGCGCCTCGTCCAGCTTGGTGGTGAAGTTTGCTGACACAGAGAAGGAGCGAGGGCTCAGGCGGATGCAGCAGGTGGCCTCTCAGCTGGGAGTCATCAGTCCCATGACCCTGCACCTCGGGGCCTACAATGCCTACACACAGGCTGTGAGTAATACAAATATCTATACAGAATACTACACATTTGTTTAGAAACACACAAGAACAATATATGAGTGCTGCTGAGAGGTCTATACTGATATCCATAATAAAATACAAATCAAATAAGGGCACATAGTCACAGTTGATGCCATAACTATAGTAATGCAAGGCATCGTGTCTAATTGTATCCTACTGTGTAAAAAAACAATACCACAACTGGCACCTGGTGCACAAAGAAATTTGCAACTTAAAAACAAGGTTGAGAAGCCCCATAAGAACTAACCCTAACTAAATGTATGGAACTAAAAGCTAGTGACAAAAATGAAAAATATTTGACTCCTTATATAATCCAATAAAAAATACAAAGTGAACTTTTTAGAAAATCAAACCTTACTCAACGTGATATGTTCCATTGAATATGATTGTAATGTAAGGGTTTTATCGTCATACTAGATTATTTTAACTGGAAAAATTACAATTTACAGTGTAGACTGAAGTCACATTACTGCTCTCGTCTTTGCTAATTGACCATTCACTGCAAATGGTTTCATATTTGGCTCATTTACAGTTGTTCAATTTGTGATGCTTAAGGAGGCCTGACATCGTTTTTATTCTGCAATTACTGTGTTCAAAAGTGCTACAGATCATTAAAACCTTGTACTAAAACCTCAAGTACATGAAGTAAAAAAAAAATGATGAAAGGTAAAGTGCAGGTACACTTGAACACCACACAATAGCAGTGGCAGAATGAAATGTATTTAGTTATGGCCTTCACAGGTTTCGAACGAGAACACATTAGATGATTTGAAGACAGATTATTGCCTTGATCACGCTCTAATGACTGATTATGACCATGGAGCGTCTCCAGGTCAGAGCAGTGCAGGTTGCCATGGAGAGCCTGTATTACAATGTGTAGAGACATGGTCTTCAAATGTATTGACTCCTGACTCTGACTTAAAGTAGAGACGTTGTAATTATATTAAACACATTTGATTTTTATAACTGAACCTGTTTTTTTAGGATATAGTTAATAATGCCAAGAACTCTGTCACTAAATGTCTGATTTTTCTTCTTCAGCTACTCTACTCACAGATTCACAGCTTGCTCTCTACACATCTCTCCAAACATACTAATACTCCATACTCTAAACACAGAATCTCCTGATTCCCTCTCTCACCTCAAACCTCTCCCTCCGTCCCTCAGTTGATGCAGCAGCAGGCCCTGGTGGCGCAGTCGGCCTACCTCTCTCCTGTTGCCACGGTGGCGGCGGTTCAGATGCAGCAGCTCGCCGCCCTCAATCCCAGCAGCATCATTGCCACGCCAATCGCATCCATCACCCCCTCCTCAGGTAATGAGAGGCAGAGATGTCTGGCCCCAGCTGGACTTTATTAGATTTCTGCTTGAAGTATGACGATAGATACACAAGGAGAAATTGACCTAAGAGGACAAAATAACAAACATCTATTTCGTAGTTTTTTCTTTTTTCAGACCTGTCATGTTAGCTATTACTTTTCCAGTATAAAAAACAGTAAGGTGGTAATTGAATTAGAGTACACTGTGCCCTACAACTACTTGGAGAGTCTCTATTGTATCTTAAACTGTATGTTTGAAGCTAATACCAGTATTGATATTTGAGATTTTTGATACTGACCAAGACGCTTTACAGTTAAAAATATACCTGTCAGTGCTCTTTGGTGGAAGATCTACTGTATGTTTCTAAACTACTTCAAACTTTGCTTTGGCATTTCTTTATTGCAATTCTTTGTTATTTTTAATATATACCAATATATATTAATATATATGTGGATGCTACCATATACTTGAGTATCAATATAACTGCCTGGATGATGTATCAGTAGAGCTGTAGTCCATGCAATAAAGGTATTTTCATTTGCTGCTTAATTTTAATTCACTGCTGTCTACATTATATTATTTCCCAATCGTATTAGCTTAGCTGTGACACGTACTTTAATTTAGCATAAAACAAAGAAAAGCAAGGTTTGTAAAGTTGTGAAATTGTGAAATATTGTTGTTTTTTATTGATTAATGACTAAAATAAGAAGTCCATTAGTCATTTCAGCACATGAACTAATCTGCAGTTTATTTTGCTACAGTTAAGCATCTATGCTGTCACTAAACTATGCATTTGTGTGTGTGTGTGTGTGTGTGTGTGTGTGTGTGTAGGTACCAGCAGTCCACCATCCATCGCAGCCACACCCGTTCCTACTCTGCCTCCACCAATAACAGTGAACAGCTACCCCTCTATGCCAGCTCCGCCTAATGGCCAATCAGCAACTGAAGCCCTGTACACCAACGGGGTTCATGCCTATCAAGGTACAGCCATCACATAAGTAAAGAATAACCGTGTCACTGTCACTAAATGTTCCTCCACAGATCCACAGATTTCTGCTTTGATGTGCAACAGCGAGAGTCTAATTAAGGGGGAATGAAATGAAAAGCACTAAATGTTATTTGGAGCGTGCTGATGTGCTCCAAATAGCACTTAGGAATTTTTTTTTGTGCATATAGCAGTTGGTGACGATATGTTTACTGTGTCACAGCTCAGAGCCCTGTGCTGGACCCCCTGCAACAAGCTTATACAGGCATGCAGCACTACACAGGTGAGTCTGTCTTAAATGTGTCTAATACAAAGCTACGAAGTGAAGACAAAAACTCAGATGTTAATACAACAAATTATCAGAGAATTTTTCATTTTTGTCACATTTTACATAAAATCTGACCACTGGACTTCTTTTTTAGTATAAATTCCTAGAAATAACTTTTTAGAGACTGCAACCACAATGAAAAATAGTTTTATGTAACTTAATGGAATGCAGCAACATTACCTTTGCTCTCTCCGACTACCCAACATGCAAGTGTAAAGAAGAAATTTACATCCAAAGTCAAAACATGCACATATATTACAAAATGTAAATGACCTGCAGCTCTATAGAATGAGTCATGCATCACATGCTAAATGCTAAACATCTCCAGTTTTAGCAGATCTGTAGGTGGGAATGTAGCTCTGTCATGCTCTTTGAGGAAACAACAATTAGTTTGCAGTGCTCTGCCTGCCTCACCCCTGTTCTCTGCTCACCTGTTCTTCTTGTCTGCCAGCCACCTACCCGGCTGTCTACGGCCTGGTGGGACAACCGTTCCCCCACCAGCCCACACTGGTGGCTCAGCAGCCGCAGCAGCAGCAGCAGCTGCAGCAACGAGAAGGTAAACGCAAAGGGCTGTGCACAAATGTGGAATAATCATATCTTAGACAAACATTCCAGTGGTTTTAAAAGGTTTAACTCTTTTACCACAAATCACACTTTACATCAAAGATAACCACTTGGCAAACAAAAGGAAGGAAGTGGGAAAAGAGCTAACCTGGCTCCGTCCAAACGTACAGTAACAGCTCTGAGCACTGCTGAAGCTCACTAATTCATGTTGGCAGACCGATTTTGTTACCTTTGGACAGAACCACTCAGTTCTCAACTCAACTTTGTGATTTGATGAGTGTTTCGTCACCTAACTGGGCCTGTCTTGTCTTGCATGTCCTATCTTTGTGTCTCTCCTGTCTCCGTGTGCAGGTCCTGAGGGCTGTAACATCTTCATCTACCACCTGCCACAGGAGTTCACTGACTCTGAGATACTGCAGATGTTCCTGCCCTTCGGAAACGTCATCTCTGCAAAGGTCTTTGTTGACCGCGCCACCAACCAGAGCAAATGCTTCGGTGAGTCATGGTGATGTCTGTGATTGTCATTGTCACCTTGTGGTTTCTGGACACTTTCTTTCTGCAAGAAAAAAGAAAAAGCTTCCATGCCACACTTTAAATAGTTTGTGTTTTATTATTTCATTCCATCATGTCCTCCTCAGGTTTTGTGAGTTTTGACAACCCATCCAGCGCTCAGACTGCCATCCAGGCCATGAACGGCTTCCAGATCGGCATGAAGAGACTGAAGGTACAGCTGAAGAGGCCCAAGGATGCTAACAGGCCTTACTGAAGGAGGTGAGTTACTGCATATCGACATGTAGTATGAGATGATGGCTCTGGGGGGAAGGGGGTTGATAGACAGCTGGAAATGTGTCTGGAAGTTAAAGAGACAGATTGGAAGTAATTGGGGGCTCAGTACTTAAATGGCTGTCTTTCATCTGGAACTGAAGATGTCAATAACTCTACAGTAGATTAACTTTAATGAGGTGGCAGCACTCGAAAAATACCATCAATTTGAAATGCATTACAAGGGTCAGAAGATGCTTATACTGTGTAAAAGTGGCTCCTTATTTTTTTTCAGTATGTAGGTACAGTTTTATACTGATTTTTACTCGATTCAAATGTTCTGTCTAACCAGTGTTCTGTCACAGGGACAAATGCCAACTACTGTTCGTCATTAATTTTTTGTTTTACTTTTCATTTATTGTTTTTGTGCTGTGCCATATGCCATTTTTCCTGAAAAAAAACATCACACCACTCTCAAGACTGTCCTGTCCATACATATATCGTGGAGACGTGCGTCGCTATGGCTACGGTTGCCTAGCAACCGCTAAAACCTCCCCCCTTCCTTCTCACTGCGTTGTAAGTTAATTGGCCTTTGTTGGTTGCTGTGGCGATATTGCCTGTGATGGTTGCCATTAGCAATTTTTATTTTGGGCCGTTGCCTTGATTCACCATGCTCAACTGCATGGCGGGTTACTGTGGCGACCATGAACTGTGTTTGGTGCGTTGTGAGTTTCTTCTTATTATTTTGTCCTGGTTTTAATCCTTGCAAACACTGATCAATAACTGTCACTTTACCTCAGCGTCTGTAAGCAATTGATTATCATGACATGCTGTTTTTTAAGTCCTCTAAAAAAGCATCAGTGCTAACAGCTAAATTAGCCTGCTGTCCATCAAATATGGATATATTAGACTTTTTCCTTTTAGACTCTTTTGGTTTTGATTAGTTTCCTTTTTTGTCTGTCATGATTATCATTCTTACATATTCCCTCTGTTTAGTTGGTTGGTGTGGTTGTTTTCGGTGAGTGTGGGGTTTTTGTTTGGTTGTAACTCAATTCCAAGTGACTTTGTGCCTGAACTTTGGTTTTTTGTGCGACTGGCAATGTACTGAAAGTGCCCCTGTACTGTAAATGGTTGACAACATAGTATTTGTGTATGAGTGACTGTGCGTGTGAGACAGAAGAGGTTGTGTGCATTTATATTTACACGAGTGCTGTGTTTTGAGTAGATGTAAAAAAAATAAATTGTAAGTTAATGTGTGTGTTGTACCAACTGAGACACTCACGTTACTCTAGAAGGTCTTGGGTAAAGCTGTTTGGTTCCTGTGACACGTGCTGCTGGCTGAGGAACTGTATTCCTCTGTAGGAATTCTGGGACACCAATATCATAAGAAATAATTATCAAAAATGCTCAAATAATACTATGCAAAATGCACAGGGTATCTGCAGGTCGTTAACAAAACCTAACAGTATTTTTAAAGGATTATCATGCAAAAAAAAGAAAATTATTTGCTAAGTGGGAATGTAAATCAAAATTTTTACAATAAACAAAACTCTGCCATGACCAATTAATTTTTCTTTAAACACCCCTCAACATACAGTTTTCTATCTGAAAGGTTCTGACAGTAGCATTAATATTCTGTTTCAGTTAGTTTTAACTAAATGTTGTTTGCTAAATGTTGAGTGACATTTTCAAACCCAACACTCCATGTTTTAATGCCTACAACATAATGTTAAATATTCTCGATTATTTGTGTAGAATATTATACAGGCTTCCCTTAAAGTCGCCCTGGCTTATTTGATATCTTTGGAAATGCTAGTATCTTTAATTTAAAAACTAGAATTTATAGAAAATAAAGTGCGTTTGAAAGTTTGAAAGTAATGACTGCCTGTTAAGGGGTTTTTCATATACAGTAGTTAATAATATAAGCAACAGATGATACATATTTACTGCTCTGAAACACAATATGTCTTGAAAGGTCTTCAGTCTTGATAAACAGATGTTTCTGGTCCCTGCAGATGCCCTGTCCGCAGTACCCTGCACCACAAATCAATTATTGGGTTGATTTGAGCCTTATTCTCCCGAGAAACTACAGCTTGGCGAACAGCATCGTCCTGAATATTATTAGAATAACTGCAACATAATCTCCAACTCCAACTGTTTTCTAAAATTTGCCAAGTTTATCCCCCACCAGAATTCCTACTGTGCATGTTCTGAATTAATTTGCCTGCTAAAAGAGATGACAAACTATTTCCTAAGAACGTGCATATACTTGCAGCAGTATGACTGTCACTTTCTGAGTTGCATGGACACTAGTTGATTACTGAGACTCCTCCTGAGGCATCAGTGCAAGCAGTGTGTATTGCAGACACCACTCCACTTCCTAAGTGTTAAAGTTGTGTTTTATTTCTGTGGTTGGGTTTAATATGTTCTGTGCTTTTTCTCTCTCTCTCTCTCTCTCTCTTTCTCTCCTCTCCTTCTTTACCTCCAGGAAAAACCTAAGAGTTCAATCAAGAAAACCACTTGGGATGTCCCAGCCTTTTCTGGTTGTTTGACCAACCGTATAGCACAGGAGCAACACTTCCCAAAAAGCAGTATCACATGTATGCGCTTACAAAACAACAACAGCAGTAATATCAGGAAGAAATATGTCTATTGAATCAGCTTCCGCAATATCAGAAGTGCTCCGGATTTCCTACTGTATCATTCCACAGCTGGACTAATTTACAGTATATTATGTACATACTCTATTGTCGGCTACAAGATGTACATGTTAAGAAAAAGCATATCACTGATGTTATTCTACTGAACAGGGTTCTACTGTATAGTGTGATTTGTGGTCAATGCGTGAAGAGAAGGCCAGTCTACACAGTTGGAGGCAAAAGAAAATAATATTCTGTATGATTACCATTGGTAACATTGTTATGTAGAGTTAGTTTTATTATTTATACGTAAATTAAAAAAATGGGGTGAGTAAGCTGGAAGAGAAAGGGATTTCCTCTCACTGTACATACCTTGGTTAGAAATGGTGTTTAAAGGACTTAAAAGCTTCACAAGTTAAGAGTCTCTGCTGCCACTACTTTTCAAATTAACAAGGAAGGAAGGGCTGGGAATTTTTCTATCTTGATTTTTTACGTTTAATTTATTTGGTAATCAATCTGATTAGAGGGAAAATGTGATGATTTTTTTTTATTTAAGAAGAAAAAAAAGAGGATTCCTGCAGTCTTCAAGACAATGAACACACTTATTACAGAGTTTTTAATTGCATATATGTACCTATGGAAGTTTAAAAAAAAAAACATAATGTTTCTTTATTTATTCTCTACAATTGCTGTTTTAAAACATATGTCTTTAAAAGAAAATAAAGTACAGTTTAGAAAAAAATACCAGTGTTTGAACTCTGCTTTATATCACATTATTTTACCGAATAATTTAAAAATTTTCAGCATTTTTCATTTTTTAAATCAAAAATGCCATTTCAGACAGAATAGACATTCATGTAGGGTGTCTCTGAGTTTGGGCGTGTGTGCATAAATTAGTTGTCCGGGGGAGTTTGCTGCTCTCTATAGGCCTGAAGAAGTACTGAGGAAAGTGGAAAACATTTGGCTGAGACAAACTGAAAAGTACATGAATGAAATAATAGAAATGGTAGTGTACTGCTATATACTGCTATGAGTTTAATTATAAGCCTGTAGTTGGACATACGTTAAATCAGTGATAATCCTACTTCCGTAATATCCTCCCATGGATAGTCCCATGGACTGATCACTCTGTTTGCATAAATATGTAAGTATGAGGACAAAAGAAAAGGCTAAGGTGTGTAACCATAGCTGGGTTGTGCAGTGTCTCTCACAGGATTTTGGGTTTGGTCTGATGAGTCCATACATGCCTTTGCTGACTTTGGCGTGCCTCAGTGTATGAGGTGTGATTAATACCACATAAATCTATGATGTTGAAAAAGTTACTTTTCTGGGTAGAATTTATGGCATAGTTTAAACATGTGTTTCTCACTTATTTAGAAGATATTTAAAGTTAACTGTCCAGACTTTCTTCCCCATAAAAATTTCACAATATGATTTCGTTAGACAACTGCAGGGACTAATGCAGGATCGTGTATTATGAAAAGGACCTCTACTTTTTATGTTGTTGTTGAAACTGAAAACCAGAACATTTAGATAGAGCTGGGTGATAAAACAATAAAAAATTACTTTTCCTCGATAGACACGGTAGATACAACTCCCATGTCAATTTAGGTTGAAGCACACAACACAGAGTGTAGGGGTACAGTATGTAGAGCAGCTGCAGTACATGTGCCAATGTCTGGGCTTCTGAAGCTGTGCAAACCAGTACGTCAGGAGTGGAAGCCAGATAAAAGAGAAAACAATGACAGAAATGTTAATTAAAACTAGAGCAACAGCATTACCAAATAAGACATCCCATGGACACAGCTGAAGGCTCAAAAGACGAAGAGACTGTTGAAAAGAAGGGTCCGAGGAATTTAGTCGTGGAGATATTTTGGATATTTAAAGTCCAATCGAGAAACAGAGTAGCGTGCAATGCAAACTGCTTTAAGCACCTTCCCACAAACACATCGCTAAACTAAGCAGTGCAGTAGATTAGTAATGCAAGACCTTTCAGTCCCAGACCCAAGCTACTGTGGGTGGAACCCTTAAAACAACCAGTATGATACCTGCCTAACAACAGACCAGAAAAAAAACAAAAAACACTAAGAGGCACTTTGATGCAAATTCAATACCCTACTTTACTGCAAAAGACATGAAGCCAGTAAGCACAGTAAAAAATGTCAGATTTAAGTGGTTGAATTAACCTTTTGATATCTTCACATCTCACTTAGGACTAAAAAGCATGTGCTAGATAGAAATAATGATTGTACAGTAATTGTATAGTCATTGTATAAATAGTGAATTTGATTTATATGGCTATAGACTGATCTATATTGATATCGACTGACAGGAAAAAAAGTCTGATGCGCTATAACCACATATGACCACTAGGATACACCAAAGCACCATTCTCATGTTTCACACTACTTTAAAAGATTAAATTAAAGTAAAGGAAAATACACAGTCTGTGTTTTCAGTCATTAATTTTTATATGTAAATTTTGCCCATTTCTCCTTTAAACATGCAATTTTTTCTATTATTTTTCTGTTACTCTATTGTATAAGTCAGGCATGTCCCAAAACACTCTTGTCAGCGGTCTTTCTCCTATCTTTTGTATTGGAGGGTGGTCTACTGCACATGCACCACTTAATACCACCATAATGAGAGTGATTTTTGCGCCCCAGAGGAACAGGAAATAGGTAATGTGACAGTTCACCTCAGTGAACCGCCGGGTGAACGGTGTAAATGACCAAGAACATTTTTAAACTACACTTGAATGTAGATTATACACAGTACTCACAGACTGTATAATGTATAGCTTGTTTATTAAAATTTTTATGTTTTGTAAAATTATATTATGTGTCCTATCTTCTTCTTCTTCATGTTAGACAGATGGGGCGGCGCCCTATCGCCCTCTATTGACAGGCTGCCACTGGTAAAAAAAACTTTTCCATGTTGCCCAGCCCTGCATTTAGAAAAAAAAAAAGTCAAAGATATAATATTCCACAGCCTGAAATGGCACAATACAATATCTTGTCATCTCAAGTTGTATTATATTTCGAGCTAATCAAAAGTTGATGACTTAAGTAATTTTAAATTTCAATATTTCAAGTGAAAAGACACCAACAGAGGGGAATCTGGACTGTTAGGAACAATGGATTTTGAGAAATCTAAACAGTTTTGTGTGAATAAAATGTCACCGATGTGTTTAAAATCCACTAAATGATTATTTTATTTTTTTAAATGTGGCACTAACTAGCCCCCGTACAGAATAGATGCTCCCGTCACTTTAAATAGTGCGCTCCCCGCCCCCGGTCCTCCTCTGACATACTGCACAGTATCCGCTGTACAAACTCAACTACAACAAGCTCAGGTCCATTCACAGCACTCTCACCAGACGGAGAAGTAAAGCTCTAAATATCCGTTTTTCCTTCTGAACCAGCTTGAAATCACAACCACAGCAGACGGTTTTTTGGTGGGGGAGGAAGTGCGACACAGTTTTTTTTTGTCTCTGAGAATGTGACTGAACCTGAGGTTTAGAGACGAGAAAAAAAAGGCGGCTCATTGAACGATCAACAAGTTGGACTGTGTTTTAATGGCGAGAACTACGTGAAATCCCCGCTGCTACTACAGGAAGAGAGGAAGAGCAGCAGCCACACGTTTGAAGTCTCCATTACCTGCCTGCGCACAGCGAAGAGAGGTAAGAGGATGCACCGTTACGTGATGCATGATCCGGGAGGTGCAACTTGTAAAAGCTTCTGCGCTGAGTGATTCAGAGCCTCAGGTCACAGACTTCTCCTCAGGCACACACACACACACACACACACCCCGAGCTTCTAATTTTAGACAGAAATGGGAGAGTCCACCTCCCTGGAGGATTTAAATGAGGTTTTAACCGGGGGGATATCCATCAAAGTTGGCCGCCAGCCTCTAACCGAAGCACCGCAGATTCAGCCGTTGGAAGTTTAGCTAGCTAACAGGCCTTTGTCGCCCGGCTGCCGGAGATATTTGTTTAGGGACTCCGCGATAAGAAAAGGTCAGGAAGGTATTCATATCTGACCAACAAAACATAACCGCCGCTTCTGGTGAAATACAGAAGTCGTTCCCCAAAGATAAACCGTCATTTATAGTCGTTCACGGTGCAGTTTATGCGTGAAAAGTTTTCTAACGTAAGCTCGAGATGACGCCTAACAGCCTCTTTTTACATGGAGCGATTCAAACTCCGTAGTATGTGCGGTCCGCTGCTGTAACCTCACAATAATATTTAGTTTAGCGGTAGGGAAACTTGTTTAAAGATAAATTTGTTCCGCTATGTCCGGGAGACTCCCCGCTTGCGCCATGCGCCACTCCCTGCACGAGTTTACGCAAACGGCGTAGACGGCGGTGACAGACACAAACAGCAAAACTTTAAAGATGATTACAAAAACCCTAATGTTCAAAGTATGCAACGGTGATGCAACTGCACAAACTCAATACTGCAAGTATTTTTCAGGTACTCCCATTGAAGTACTAAGGACAAGTTCAAGTAACGTTACTCTCCAGAGAAACTGATTTCTCAGGGCATCAATCAAACCAAGTCACTAATTAAAGTACATTTTATTATTATTAATCTTAAAAATTATTTTGCTCACATGAATATGCAAGTCTACATTTCAGAAGAAATCTAAAGTGTTCAGGCTTTGTTAAGTTTAATTAATGTGGAGATTCAAGGAGAGAGCAACTTATTTCTGAGAATTTTTACTGGAAAAATCACAAGATTGATTTAAATTCTCATTAGAAATGTAATTTTGTAGCACTAAGAGAGCAAATTTTGGGGAAAACACACCAGCAAAATGTATAAAAGGAGAAACTACTGATTGGGAACTCATTTAACATTTGTGCTGCAAACTGCAAAGAAAACTTTCAAAGATAGAAATATAGTAAATAAAAAAATGCATTCTAGTAATGGATAAAAAATAAAGGACAGAGATCTTGGTTAACTAGTAGAGACGTAGTGTGGAACAAAAGCAGCAGCTTGTAAAGGTGCAGATTTAGTTAGTTGATTATATTTTGTATTAAGAATCTACATGTGCAAAGTAACTAGTAACTAAAGGGGAGTAAGAAGTACAATATGTCCCTCTGAATTGTAATGAAGTAAAACTGTATATAAAGATGGATGAAGCCTCCCCACCTCCTTCCGGTATATGAAGTGGAAGCCTTTGAATCGTGCTTACGAGAGCTGCCATCTTATTTTTGTGACACAATTTGGAACTAGATTCTGCGCAGTAATGTCAAGAGGTCGGGACGCTGGCTCATAGGACCTGTCCCTATCCTGACCCCTTAATTTGAGTGGCAGGGGACCAAGCCTGGAGGTGAGAGACGAATGAACCAAGTGACCCGAGGAGACGCAGTGGAAAGGTAAACGAGTCAAGTAGCTAACTATCACCTTCACTACTCCTATAGCTAAGTGCTGTCTTAATATCTCATAATAGCAAGGCAGAGGTGATAGTTGGCTTGGACAGACTCATACCAAGTTTGGTTACAGTTAGCATTAGCTAACACCTGTTGCTTTATTCATTCATCAGTCATCAGTTAGCTGTTAGCAACTTCTACACTTTTGCCTTTTTTTTGTTCAGTACATGAGCTGCTTTGTAAAGCCATTTAACAGGCTGCCACATGTTGTGAGGCGACAGCCCACATATAACAAACTTCAACTGGTTTATGTTAGGAATATGAAAACCCAGGTGTCCTTTTAATAAATAAAGTAACAGCACATTTCTGAGTCCATATTCATTAATGAGTAAGAATAACTAAAACTGTCAAAAAGATGTGAGTAAATGTTATTTGACACTTGATAACCAGTAATGTAATTTTAGTTAATTAAATGTATTTTCAAATAATATGTTGGATGGTATTCGCAATATTTAAAGTCTGATTTTGAAATATTTTGATTTTCATCTGTCCGTCAACGAGCCCAAACCCTGCAGCATGAGGCAGAGCTTCATTCACAATCAGTGAGAACTGATCCACCACCAGCTGCTTATGATCGTCCTGTCTGTTCTGTCCAGCTGCAGAGATGCTGTTACCTTTGTTACTCTATTCATGGGATAATCTCCCTCAGTTGTTGTGACATCCAGGGGTTGGGCTCTGGCTGACGACTAAGAATGTTCTTCTTCACATGCTCTACATTTTTGTCCTGTTAAAGTCTTGCATAGTGCTGTGTTTCTTCATATCACTGGTAACAACCTGTAGTAAAATGTTTTGAATGTGACTTGCAGAAATTAAGAGAAGAGTTTTGAGTCATCATGAGTACAGGGAATCTGAAAAGAATTAAATGTGTAATACCAAAAGTTTAATAAACATTAATTATTGCAGAATGTTACCAAGTTTCCAAATAAACCAAAGATGTGATCATCTTTAATGGCAAATCTGTTGACCTAGGACTGCATTGACTTTATTGATATTTATTAAGAGTACTGATGGTACTGTACTTTATATTACAGTCATACAAGTAGTCACTTTGAAAGTGATATGTGACAAAAAATTTATCTTTCTGTGACAGATCCTGATGGAACCTAAACATTTACGTTGTCTTTAGAAAACTTTTGTCCATCTCTAAGAGTTGCCATTTGAACTGAGAGAACATGTTGAAAGTCCACTGTCATTCTGCTTCTGTAATCACAAAACAAATACATCAGCGAATGAATGAACAATGCTTTGACTAGTGAAAAATAAAACGACTACCTCTCTAGACTGTCCTTCAAATAAAGTTTGTCACTACACAAAACATTTGGACATTTTAGTTTTTCATATTGGGTTGCATACTTATGCACAACCTATGAGTAAAACTGACAGAAAATGCACTGACGTAGGTTGACTGACATTATTTTGGTTATTATTGCTATTAAATTTATTATTCAGGGAGCATGTACCAAAGCATGAATCTCATGCAATGAGAAGAAATACCTAATTGTCATCTGCAGGCCCTGGGCAGATGGACACAATATATAGTGGACAATAATAAGACAATACAATTATGGAAATACAATACATATTTTTGTCTCCTGCAAGGAAGTCAAGTCAGTCTTATTTACTTACTCTCATGAAAAATTTGCTTCCAAGGACTTGGACGATCTGGATGATATGGGACAGCCTCCATTCTTCAAGGGTTTTGTTAAAAACCCCTTTAAAGGGGAATTTCATAGATTTTCTTTGTACACACAAAGTTAATTCTACTCATTCTGAGGAGACCTAATTAGGCTATGAAAACGGTTGCATAATGTCTCCTGAAGCTCTGAAAAGAGTTTTCAAAGTCTGAAAATCTAATCCTAAATTTGGCATCAAGGTTATCCTAAATTATCAATGTTTTAACAAATGTGTTTGCATAGACTACGGCTGTCACGCCACTGTCCTTCGCACGCTTGTGTACATTATATGAATCTGGAGAATTAAAAATCATATCTCCTGGAGAAGATTAGGGCATAATCATCCCTGACTGTCTCATTATTGTGAACTTTGGCTTTTCTATCACCCTCCACTTTTTAACAACAGAAGTTTTCAAGCTTTCAGTGAAAGCTGTGCATACACATTTATCACTGTGAAGCAGCACTGATATATCAAATAGATGCAGGTCATGCTGGTGTGTTTAACTTAAAAACTTTAAAATTCAAATCTTTACGCAGGATACGCAAGGTAGTCATGGTGCACACTCTAACAAATAGTTAAAAGCAAATATATTGGCCACAGTAGCCTGGGCTGGAGGTAAGCATTTGTTTACAATGCACTGTTTCTATCATTCAAATATAGTGATTGCTTTTCCCTTCTGAAACATTTGTAAAGTATTTGCTTTTTGAAGATTTTGAAGATTTTGAAACCTGCAACCTGCATGTTTTGTTCTTTTTACCATTTTGTTAGTACATTGCATCATTTTATGGTGCATTATCATCACTTGTAAACCAGTGGTGTAGTGTAAAATATTTGCATGCTCATACATGTGCACAAGAACAACTAAGATGGAGAGACATTCTCAAAAACCTTTGCACCCTGCCACGGTGCACACACAACTGTATAACAGCCAGATGGAATCCTAAGGTGTAGTGACAGTTGAACTGAGTAACAAGGGAAAAACCAAAGAGAGAAAAAGTAGGAAAGTTCTTTTTGTTTGTTTTCTGGGACCAATAGGGTGGCGGTAATGTAAAAATTTAACTGTTAGGTTGGGAGACACATGTCTACGTCTGACAGCAGTGACAGACTGATGTGCCTTTCTTTTTGTCTTTTTCTGTATAGTTCTTAATGTTGCTGAGCTTTGTGCCGTGGCATGAATTAAATTCAAAGGTGCAGTGAAGTCACTCTTTTTGGTACCTGTCCAAAGACACCACTCCTGTTCCTGGTCACTAAACCATTAGTGCCAGAGTGACATGTTGTACTTTGGTCTTTTGAAAAACTGTCCTGATGTTGGAAATGTGTAAGCACCAGCTGAGTGCCAATTAATGATATTAGATATAGTCAAAGTAGGTGTCAACCAGCATCAGAACACGTAGTGGATAATGGAACAAACATTTTTAGTAATATATGCACAAATACAGGTGCCTGTTGGTTTGTTGGAGTAGTAAAAATGGTGTTCAGAATGTACTTTAGCTAAAATATGTTAAAGTTGAAACTTAGAAAGGCCTAGGGTAACCCGTATAAAGAACTCTACTCATGACCGGATGGTCTATAAATATTGCTTTGCAAACAGAATGACATGTTTAGTATACTTTAGCCTGCAGCATTTGCACTTACCAAAACTTCTGGTGTCTGACCTGTTCTTCTGCCAACTATTGATCTCTTCCTGTCAGTTGACTCATAGGGAAATCATATACCAGCAGGAGCAGTTAAATTCTTTTGTTAAAGTCTTTCTGTGACAAAAACACCAGTGCTTCTGTCATTTTCCTGTAATACAATGTGACCTGTGCATATTTTACTTGGT
This sequence comes from Sandelia bainsii, assembly GCA_032362345.1. Lineage (NCBI taxonomy): Eukaryota > Metazoa > Chordata > Actinopteri > Anabantiformes > Anabantidae > Sandelia > Sandelia bainsii. The sequence goes on along the minus strand of JAUMHL010000003.1, from coordinate 8,041,909 downwards.
TGTGATATTACCAGTTTGGGAGTGCAGTTCTTCAGTATTTGTCTAATGCAAAGAAAGTAAACTACATTATTTTGTGTACATGAATTTAAGAAGTGGGACGCTCACCTGAAGGCTTTTGCTGCCCCAAAACTTGTTTCCACTTTCCCTTTGTTAGACAGAAAAGACTTGTGTTCACCCAAATCCCACAACTTGCTGCAGGGCTGAATACAAACCTGCACTCATTATGTTTTAACAGAATCCACAGAGTCTGATCTGTTTTCTTATTTGAATCTGTTAAATGATTAACATGATCTGCAGTCAGGTACGCTTTGACAGACAGACATGAGTGAAAATAAGATATTTTTCCATTGTAGTTTGCTGACTTGAGGAGTGACCAGCAGAAAGCATTAGGGTCAGTGAAGTCCACACAATGATTAACTTTAAAAGACAGGATAGTTGATATTTTGCTGCTGTTGTTTCAAAGTGAGGTACTTTATCTATAAAACTGCACCAGCTACCCTGCTGAAGCTAATTTCCTTCTTAAATGATTTGCCTCAGAAAGATGGTCATAATTTGACTCAAAGGCTTGGCTGCAGGAACAAAGGTGTGGCAGTAAAATAATAATCAGAATCAAAATCTGCTGATCTGACATTGCATTGATGTCCACAGGTGGCTAAATATTCCATGGAAGAGTTGCCATTAATTACAATACTGTTTCACTGCAAATCTGACTACTCTTTCTAAATTCAAAGTACCAGTATCTAATTCTTTCAGACTTCAGTCTCTAATGATAAAGACAACAAACAAAACAGAAAAACCTGTTGTAGTTATACACTCCACATGAGAACAGTTGTCATGAACTAGGGCAGGTGACCAAAGTGATTCTAGTTCCTCTGGGGACCACGAATGTTGGCACAAAATATCACAGCAATCTAGCCAGTAGTTCAGGAGATATTTCAACAAAAAAACTAAAATGTCAACCGTACCCACTCATGGTGGCAGTGAAGAGAAAAGTTAGAGGATTGCCAAAGTCACAGGATTTATCCTCTGGGGACCAAGACTGTACAAGAACTTGCAGAATAGCAGATTAAATGTTGTGATGTTTTACTGAATAAGTGACCATTTTAACCTGCTGGTGGTGGTAGATGAAAGGCCAGAGGATCACCAGAGTCATTAGAAAATATCCTCTGAGGACCATGAATATACACTACTCACAAAAAGTTAGGGATATTTGGCTTTTGGGTGAAATTTATGGAAAACGTAAAAAGTTCACACTACA
>JAUMHL010000003.1:7982030-8040551 GCA_032362345.1 Sandelia bainsii | reverse complement strand
ACAGTTGGACATGTGCATTCAAAAGTTTAGGGAAGGTCACATTAAGTTCACCTGTAAAGGTTATAGTGCATTTTAGGATCATCCTGAAATTTCACCCGAAAGCCGAATATCCCTAACTTTTTGTGAGTAGTGTATGTAGCAAACATCATGGCAATCAAATTCAGTAGTTGTCAAGATATTACCCTTTTATACTTTTACCCATTTTAAACTATATTTTTCTATTTTTCTTTTATAGCTTTGTCAACCTCTTCAGCACGAGAGGACCCAAAATAGGGTCCTGAGTCCATTGCAGACAGAGGGAACCAAAAAACCTCAGAGTGGAAGAGAGTGTATTATCTTATGTGCGTTGAAACACCATTGTTAAATGGCTTATATAGTCTTTTTTCTGTAGTAAACTTCAAAATTAATTTATTTAAATATAAAAACATTGAATATTTTACAGCTTTTGCCAGAGTGGCTGTGTAGTCCTGTTTTGTAGAGGTTATAGTGGAAATTACTTAACACTCAGTTAACAGTGGCAAATGTCACGAGTCATCTAAGACCTTATCAGCACATGGTGTATTAATTGTGTAATTTCCTTTGCCACATTCAGATGTACTGTATGTTACAAATGAATGAGAACTTATTATATGAAGTAAGACACATTATTATAAAGTGTTATTTTATGTTATCTTCTCAGCCAGTGTAAATGTGTCTCTCGGCTGCAGAAATAGTTCATATTTTTCAAGGAAATTGGAAATGACTGCAAACCCGAACTTCTATTTAATACTCCAGATGGGGACTCATAGGTTTTCTGATTTACTTTGTGTGAAGCTTAACAAAATCCTCCCTTCATTATTCCCCCTCATCTGGAACAGGAAGTGGCCAGATATGGTGCCTGTTGCCTGATGTCCAGTGAGATTAATCACCTTCAATCAATACTCACTACTCTTCAGCTCTCTCTGTTTCCTCTCCTTCCTCTCAGGAAATTGTCACATCTGAATGAGTTGCTTTATTTATCTAATGACTAATTCAAATGGAGCCCATCCAGCAGACAAAACTGTCTTTTTAATATCGGTCTCAGTTTCCTTCCACAAAGTACAGCAAACTTTCAAATTCTTTCTTCTTTGTTTCATCTTTAGGATGTTGTCTCAGCTGTATGAGCTGCTATGGGCAGACTGGATTTGGTTTCCTCAAGGCCACGGCTGGTCTGATCTGAAGGACCACGATGGCAAAGTCTTTCCTAAAACACAGGACCTCTGGGCTACTCTCCCCATTGCTCTCTGCTTCCTGATCATCAGACAGGTATTCGAAAGGTAGGTCAACTGCCATTTGCGTACTAATTTACCCCTCTACCTGATTTGCATGTTTCATTATGTGGTAAAAGCAATGTTTCTCTTCATATATTTCTCTTTCTAGGACTGTAGCGATTCCTCTGGCCTCTCTGCTGGGAGTGAGTGACAAGCAGCATGTTCGTGCTCCTCCAAATCCCTCCCTGGAGGCCTTTTTCTGCAGCACATCAAAGCATCCCACACAGGTAATAATTCTGCATAATCCGGGAGACTAACACTGCTTCATGCATATTGTGTGTCCTTTGGCAATGAAACGAAACTACTCAAGCTTAATTATAGAAGTTTTTATGTGCTTGTTCACAGCGAAATAGATTACATCTTCACTGCCAAGTATTATGTGATAAGTCAACTACATTTATGACTCCAAACTGTAAAGACAGCGGTGGCAAATTTTCCTCATCCTGCTTTTTTTGTTAGAGCTCCATAGAGAGTTTAAGTAAACAGACCAGCTGTTCAGTGCGACAGGTCCAGAGATGGTTCAGGCGGCGGAGAAATCAGGACCGGCCCAGCAAGCTCAAGAAATTTCGGGAAGCTAGGTAGGTAAACAACTTCAGCCAGAAACCACTTAATCATCATTAGTGTTTTGGGTTTTAACCTCGTCCACCCACCGAATCAGAGCAAGTGTTGCTACAAACTGGTACAAACACATTGAATGTATCACATCAGCTGTCAGTTTTTTGTGGTGTGCAGTGTGGTCAGGGTTTAAATAGTGTTTTATATAGATGACAGTCTTGTCTTTGTGCTGTGTGACTTACATAATGGGGTTTCTGAGATCAGTATGCATTCTCTTACAGTTGGAGATTTACCTTTTACCTTCTTGCTTTCTTTGCTGGCCTGGCAGTCCTTATTGATGTGAGTACTCTTGACAGGATCTGTTTGGTACTCATAGTGAAATTTTGCAGCATATAAGCATGAATTCCACTCTTGTCATTATTAGAAACATCTTTATTCTTCTACTAACACCTTAATTGTGACTTAAAGATGTTTCATCTATAAAAATTTGCTAAATGTGACAGTGTAAACATAGTGAACTCGCTGTTGGATGCCACAAACATTGCTTTCCTGTGTGTTCTTGCTTCTTATTTGTACATGAAAGTGCTTGTGGTGTGATGTTGGACAATTAAAGCATCATTAATACTGAATGCATCTCTCCTCAGAAACCGTGGTTCTATGATATGAAGCAGATGTGGGATGGTTTCCCGAAAATGGTATGCCAGTACTATGATACGAACTAATCTCTTTTCTCTCCCTGTAAAGTTCATATTCATGTTGCTTTTCAATTAAGTGCATTTATTTATCACAAAAGTGCGGAAAGTGGCATCTCTTCCCTGTTAATGTGTTTACCAAGTTACTAGTAGAACTGACTAATAAGAAATATTGTAACACGCTATTCCACCAGGTCTTTCTCTTCTTTTCCAGCCACTGTTGCCTTCCCAGTACTGGTACTACATGATTGAATTAGGCTTCTATGTCTCACTCCTTTTTAGCGTAGCATCAGATGTCAAACGTAAGGTAAGTGATACAGCAATGCTTGAGTCTCTTTACAATAAACCTTTGTCCAGAGACGTCACTGGCTGAACGTATAAAATAACGACAATGATCTGTTGTGTATTTTGAGGTTTGGATATTGATTGTGTCAGTGTTCAGAACACCATTACAGATAATTCAGTTTCACTCATCCCTTCCACTTTGTGAGATTGGTAAAGTCATAGTGAGTGAACAACAAACTGTCTCTCAGGTCAGAGATGTTGCTTTTCAAGTTAATGTGTGACTGGAGGTCTGTGGGGAAATCGGTCTGTGGACACACCGTTTGACCATTGCTTCCACAGGTCTAAACATTTTTGCAAAAGGTGGCCGCATAGTCTGTCAGCATATTTGTGAGGCTTCTGTGCCAGCGGTTGTTTTATAACCACAGTTCACAAATGCAATGAACTAATCTTTTAAACCAAAACAGATTTCTGGATTTTCTTGGGAGAGCCACCTTGTTGAAATCAGTCGCTAATTTGAGGATTTGTTTTGCAACTTTTTGTTAAATTCCTTATTTTGCCTCTGTTATGGATTTAGTTTCTTTTTATAGCTGGAAAGCCATATAATCTGCTATGTGCGGAGAGTTAATAATTTGTAAAACCGGCATCAGTCGGACACATGCTTTCGATTAGTGAATAATCTTTACAGCTTCATCAATAAGTGACCAAACACTGTTAGATTTTGTTTTTACACCATCCTGTTTCTGTAATGTATTTTCTCTTCAGGATTTTAAAGAGCAGATAATTCATCATGTAGCCACCATACTCCTCATCAGTTTTTCCTGGCTGGTCAACTACATCCGGGCAGGGACTTTGATCATGTTAGTTCATGATGCCTCAGACTATCTATTGGAGGTACGACAACATGCCAACATGGCAGAAAAAGAAAACCCTTTAAGACAATAGTTGTTTGATACACTTATTACAGGTGTACTGTATGACACCTTTATGTTCAGCACTGCATGATTAAAATGTCAACATCACTTGCTTCCATTTCTGTTATAGCTTCATAAACGTTACAGTGGTGATTAGCTTAAAGATAACAATGTTCTCAGACAGTTCACTGTCTGCCCTCTAGAGGGGAATAAAAGAAAAAAGTTGCACTAATCTCTCTTTTAATTTCAGTCAGCGAAAATGTTCAACTATGCAGGCTGGAGAAGAACCTGCAACTTCATCTTCACTGTGTTTGCAGCAGTTTTCATCATCACCCGCCTTGGTATCCTCCCCTTCTGGTAAAAACAATGTTACCTCAGACTTACTGTTGCTTTAATGAGTCACTGATACTACTGTCTGTGAAGAACAATGGATATTTTTTTTTACTTGTCTGCACATACTTGGTTGATGCTGAGTAGGATTTACTACCAGCCATACTTCATGCAGATGTTTCTTAAAATATATATGTAGAAATGCCAAAATTTCAAGCTATGCTTGCCTCAGGTTGGAAAATTGGTATTTCAAAGTAGAGAATATGCAATAAGGGCTGACCAAAACAGACATCACATTTCATGAACACCTTGAAGCACAAGACTATAGATGTTCATTCTTGACCTATGGAATGAATATTTTCAATAAATAAGGATAAGATTAATACTACTTTCTTTTTCTTATTAACAGTTTTGAAATTTATATTATATCTAAGCCTGAGGCTCTCTGTCACAGATGGACTAAGACATTGTTGGTTTGGGCATTTTCATAGAGTTTGTTAATAATTAAAGAAAAAAATATTTTAGTTATTTTAACAATGTTGTTTCTACAGCACTACTGTTAAATAAGCGCTGGATGAGTTGCTGTAACACACTTCACCTCCACCAACAAACATGAAAAAGAATTCAAACAAGGTTGCATAGGCTGTTCAGACCATAATGTCTCTGGGTCTTTGTTACCTTCTCTATCACGTTAGCAACTGGGTACATGTTAGCTGGAAAGAGTCTGCTTCATTCAAGAAAATATCTTGGGTGAGAAGCAGCAGTGAAACTGAGATGTATCAGACTTGGTGAAGAATTTTATTTTGCACAAATGTCATACAGTTGCTTAAAACCTTCACTGGAAAGACAACAGTCACATTGTCTACTCTCCTGGCCGCTCTCAATGGGCTTTTGATGGTGACTGTAGGTGGCTCTGACTGGACTCTCTGTTCTGCTTTGTCCTGTTGTCCAGGATCATACATACGACATGGGTGTACCCCCAGACCCTCTACACTCCCTTCCTTGGCTTCTATTTCTTCAATGGGCTGATGTTTGTGCTGCAGATTCTGCACATCTTCTGGGCTGCCCTAATTTTGCACATGGTCATCAAATTCCTACCAGGAAATGTATGAATTCCCACCGTAAATGTTTACTTTTTGTCTGCCTGCCATGTATCACAATCACCTCAAACAAGCAACTGCACAAATAATGTCTTCTTTTACCTGACAGGATATCGTTGAGGACGAGCGGAGCGATAAAGAGGAGACTGAGTCTGAAGATGAAGACGACGATCACCAGCGGAGGGAAAAATCTAAAAATGGCCATGTGCAGAACGGCCACACTCCCCTCAACAGCAACCACAGGAAGAGGGACTGATTAGACAGAGAGCTGGAGATGAAGCCATGTGCGGTGTGACGACGGGCCCTCACATGTGGCCACCAACTGAAAGCCAAAGAACAGAAGTACGGCATGTTTAGAGTTGCAGCAACACACATAAAAAAACACACTTATATATCAATACACTTCTTTCTGACACCCCGTAGTCTAATGTGGATAATTTCACTTCTCTGTGGCTCACTGAGAGAGGAAGACTGGGCTGGAGAACCACTATGATCTGCTTAGAGCCTAAGCAGCAGAGTGGCTTTCTCATTAAACACACTTTCTCCTCTTTTCTCTGCGCTACAGTTTTGCTATTTTGCTGAGATTTTTGTGCTGTCGACCAAGTTGCCGAATCTGGAATCTGCCTGCTTTGTAGCTTTAAGTTTTGTAACTAGAAGTGTTTTAAAGAAGTGCTGCGGCGAGGACAGGCATTGCCTACCTGCACAGTCAGTTAACACTCTCCTAAGTATTACAGCCCTTAAACTTGACACATTTTTTGCTCTAAATAATCACATTGAGGTCGGTGACATTGTCATTTTGAAGTGTCAGTTAATAATGAATTTGCATAAATTAGTTTTGCAGCTGCCATTTTGTCACTTTGGTTCTCGCCAGTGGCTTTGAGCCAGTGTTTGCTAAAATATATATGATATCTAAGAGAAAATAATTGGTGATAAATAATGTTTTTTTTGTTTGTTTTTTTTGAAACAGTCCAAAAGGTGCTACATCTGCCACATGACATTTGTCTTAAAGTGCTTCGCTTGACATGAAGCGGAACACCTAATTTGTGCTTAATATCTTTTTAGTTGTTTGATGTTACTTTTCTTTGTGTTTTTATGTTTTTTCAGCCCAGCCAGCATTTTAAATTTGGGAGCAATTTGTTTAAGTGTAAACCAGAGCAATCAGTAACTGTTTATAAATTCTTAGGGGCTAGAAGAATGAATGGCACTTCCTTTCAGTGTTGTTTTTCCCGTCCATCTAAAGATGCACTTTATGGTTTCTTCTATGGTTAAAATCTAAATATCTAGTAAACAGTCTTTGATTGCTTTGTTAGATTTAATTTAAATTCAATTTTCTTTAGTTTAGCCAGGTTGGGAGTATGATTTAAATTTTAATATTTATGCTCATCTACCCAAAGGTCTTCCTCTTTTTATGTTTTTTTTTTTATTATTATTATTTTATTTTATTTTATTGTTTGGTTAAAAGAAAAGAACAGTTTAATGAAATCTTAAGACATAAAAACTAAACACCAAAGTATGGTTTACATTCTTTTCATTCACAAGTGCCTTTATCGTTTCAGTTTATTGTAAAAAAACAAAACAAAAAAAGCAGTGTAAATGTTGACCTCTAACGTTCCTGTATGCCTCGGCTCACAATGACCAATCATCTGCAGCTCCTTCTAAAGAGCTTTGCTTCTACAGAAAGCATTTTTATTCTGCATTATGTGTTGCTGAGTTGTAAAATCATAGTGATGATGACGATAAAGATAATTGTTGATAACTATTCTGTGCATGTTTTCCTGTTTCTTCTTTTCATTTCAATCTGAAATGACAGTTTGACTTGGATATAAAGATCTGGTTTTGGGTGTTTTACCAGTGAAGGACATTATGCAAATTAATTCAAAAACAAAAAAGCTACCAAATAAAGGACTAAGTAGAGAGGAAAAACCAGTGAAAGAAATAACTGCTTGTAGCTTTCCATGTTTTATTAATACTGATAGATCTTTAAGTAGAGCTGAAATGTTTGACAAAAATTAATTGACTATGTTAACCACATAACTGATATGCAGTTTCTCAAACAAAAAGCCAAACATTGCCATAGACATTAACTGGAAATTTTTGTCGTTTGTCAGAAGGAGAAACTGCTTTTTCTGACACCGTATAGTTAATTAATCGATTTATTGAGAACACTGTCAGATTATTTAATGCTTGAATTAATGGTTGGGTGCTGGTTGAATAATCTTAACCATGAATTACTCGTAACAACAGGAGGACGCAGACTGTCAAATTTGACATTTGAGCAACTGAAGACTGTTTTTGCAGTTATTTAAACTGTTTCACAAAACAGTTGCTTGTTACATTCAAATTGCTTGTTTTGTCAAACCAATAGTCTAAAACCAAAAAATGTAAATTTATATTTTTTTCTTGAAGGTTTACTTAAATAACTAATTGATTATCAAAATTATTCAGTGGTGATGTGTGAAGACACTGCACCTTAAGCCTGCATGTATAAAGCAATCTGCACTCACGCACGCTGTAGTCCACTTACTGAAAGTGGTACAACCTTCATCTTTCAGACACATTTTGTCTTTCATCAGAGATTAAAAAAGCAATAAAAATACAAAAAGTAGCTGCAGAAGTACTTTGGTCTTCTAGTTTTACTTTAAATATCTCTTTTTAGTGGTGATTACATTTGAAGGGTAATAATTTTTTTGTGAACAACTCATGTTGCATGACATCTTTGACTGTCCTCATCTCCATGACAGTTTGAAGACAATTAAAACTGAGTGATTAGGGTGTAGTGACTAAATGATACAGTCAGAAATCAGGAGTTTAGAAATATGCCTTTTAATGATTGTCTCGTCATAAAGACGTTGTCTTGGACACAAGCTGTAGCTGTGGAAATTGTGCAAATATAGTGTGGCATCAGCTCTACCCATCAGTCACTGGTTCCACTGGTGTAGAGTAGACCTGAGGGCACTATAGAGCTATTACAATATCAGATGGCTCAGTGTGGTGGTGACACACTGAGCAGCACCTGGCTGGCACACTTTTGGGATGAATGCTGTTGCCAAAAATGTGTCGAAGATTGCATTACTATTTTCTCGTAAGAAAATATTTGAGATAGTTGATCGACATACTTTTTCCTCAGCCTTCCTTAGCAGAAACCAGTTCTTGTTTCTTCTTCTTCCCTCTGCTGCTCTCCCATACAGTATTTTTTGCTGCAGCCTAAAAGGCCTTCTTAGTTAATTGCGAATGGAGTGGGATCATTTTACATCCATGCCCCGCACTTCAGCCTCCACACTGCTCTCATCACTGGCAACCTCACTGTAACAATCTCCATGTAAAAGAGGCAGGGTCATTTTCCATTCTGCCCTCGCATCTTGCTCTACACTTTAATTGGGAGTGCATCTCCTGTTTCTCCTACTCCAAAGTCTGGCCTTTCCTTTCCACGCCCCCCTTCTGAGTCCAGTCTTACCTCTCCTTTTTAAATCTTTGCCTTCCTATTCACATTAGGTTTCTCCTCCTTCCTCTGTTGCCTTTTCAGCCCTGTGTAATGAATAAGCTCAATATCGCCTGAGGTGCCTGAGTTGCGGTGGTGTGAAGTCTAATTGGTGACAGAAATGAAGATCTTCGTGACAGGAGAATAAAAGCTGTGGGGTGTTTGATTCACTTGTGAACTGTGTAGACCGTTATTCAATTCCTGCTAAAGTATTAATAAAGGCCTTACATGCCAGGGGGAGGTCGCAAGGTGCAAGTGTATGCAAGTGAATCTCGCATGTGTATGCATGAGTATTTGTGTGTGCGCGGGAGCTCATTTGAAGGTTGCTCATTTTTCCCGTGATGATCATGAGAAGAAGGGAACAGTAGAGACTTTTAGGTAACTGATGAGTGTCTTATGTAACTCAAGTAGTACCTTAAGTACGAACTTGGATGCTATGAAAGGCTGGACAGGTGCTGGAAAGATTCTGCAGCAGCAAACACCTGGGTCGCAAAACATGAGGGATGGTGAGTTTGTTTTTCCACTTTTTCTTGCTGCCGTGCTTCTGCTTTGAGATTTATGTTGCTGCCACAGTAATGGAAACTGATGTTAAACGAAAAATCTGCTTCTTCCTATAAGGTGTTGAGCAATAATGTGGTGAGAGCTAAAATCTTTTGGTAAAAGATGTTGCGTTGGATTCTTGAAAATGAAACCCAGGAAGGAGAAGAATGTGTATAAACCAAGCTAATTTCAATTTGACAATGTTTGTTTGTTTTTAGTTCAAGTCATCTGCATGCAGGAATTTATTGTATTTTCAATTTCAAGGCTCCTAAAAATTGAGCACTTGCATGTTATTGGATTTGGGACACATAACAAGCAAAGCCAAGACAATGCCTTGGCTTTCAAGCAAATTGGCATGGTAATTCTCCAGCAAACTTTTTTATTTTACAAACTGAACGATTAACTTATAGAGCGAGGAAATAATGAATTGATAATAGAAGCAAATGCAGCCCTTGAAATAGTAATATTTCTGGGGAAATGTAAACTAAAAGTTTAAATAGTCTTAAAGTTCAGAGACATCAGTGTTTTCAGTATCACACCAGGGTGGCATTGTGTCAGCAAAATAATCCTTATATAAAATCCTTATATTTACCATTATTAATTCCAAAAGAATTTGTTTTTAAAGGGTTTTGTGGGTGTTTTGCCTTTATGTGATAGTTGGACAATGATGATACAGACAGGAAAGAGAGACAGCTGGATATGACATGCAGCATGCAGTTCCTGGTCAGTATCAGACCAGGGTCACTGCAGTTAATTGATATATATTTAAATTGAAGGTTTATTGTGTGCTGTTGTCACATTGCATGCAGTCAGAAGTCTGGTTTAACCTTCTTCGTCTTATTCTGTCTGAAATATATTCCTAGCATGAGCTCATCACACGTCCTCTGGTGGAACTGAAAGGGAAAGAAACAGTAAAAGAGGGATCAGCTGCTGTCACATGGCCACATGGACCAGGCTCCTCACCCTGCTGCACAGTTTGACGTGGATGTGGACCTGGGCTTCGCTCTCTTTTTCCTCTTCCTCCTATGTTTCTTTCTGCTGGTGACAATTGTGCGATGTGCCCAGACGGTGGTGGATCCTTACGGCTCCATCTCCACCTCCACCTACCAGGAGGAGCAGATCACCTGAGAGACATGAGAGTGAAATCCGTCAGTGAGATAGCTCTACAGGACTCTAGGAACTTTACATCTTACATGCTCATTGCTGCATATTTTTTGGCCATGCAATTTTAAATGGATATGAATGAAGAGAGAGAGCTATAACAAAGCTTCTGACATGAGACAGGGAACTTTTCATCATCTTTACACTGTCATGGAAGTCACAAAACATGGATCAGGTTATTAGAGTCTTTCTGAACACTGTGGAGTATTGATCATTTTTCCTGTCACTGCTGCCTCAGATATTTTACTACATAAAAAAATGCTAAAACAAAGTTCTGTAAGGCACAAGCAAATGGTATCAATTTTCAGCATGACGTGGTCTATTTGTATGCTGCAGTGATGTCATATTACAGTATAAATAGTGACTCAAAAGACTACTCTGTGAAATGCCTATGGGTGGATTACTGAGCACACACCCAGAGGTCTTAAACATCAAAGAGCTTAACCCTGTATCTTTCTTTGAAGCATTAACAACAAGATCTATTTCTTCCGATAGCCAAGACTAGCTCAGTCAAATGTACTTGCTTTTACCTTAATACTTAATACTATCTATCAAAGGGAGCTTCACTGAGAGGGCACCTGTCTTTTGCAGCAATGTTTACACAGTTACACACTGTTACAACCTGCTGGCCACTGGAGCAGTGGGTTAAAAGCCTTATGGTACAGTGGTGTTGTTGAGAGAGTTGAAAGCTTTGCTTTTTCACTTGCCCCAACCAGATTTAATCCTTCCAGTCTGTGAATTGAACTGGCAACTTTCTGCTCACAAGCTCACTTCTCTGATGTTTAGGCAAGCACTGCTCCAATAATGAACTTAGTCCTTTCTTAGTATTTGCCAGAATTAGAAGCTGTCTTACGTTACATATTTCCTTATAAAATTTATGCTATATAGAAAAAGTTACTTTTTACATGTCACAATGCCCAGGAAAGCCATTATCTCAATCTGTCCCTGAAATGGAGAAACTGCTACTGAGTCATGAAAACTCCCCCTCATTCCTATGTGCAGCAATACTGCAAAATGTCTGGTATATAACACAGAACTAACTGTTTTATAGTTTCTTAGAAAATATCAAGATTATGAGTTTTCTCATTAAATAAACAATTTGCTTATATTATTTTGTACAATAAACAATTTGCATGTGGTGTAGTCTCTTAGTTTGCGTACACTCCAAAGGTGACTTTGGTTTATAATCCCATCCTCCAGCGGGTGGCGGTAGTGCATAGTTTTGTTGTTTGTGGCCGCTATAAAAGGCCGGAAAGAAGCAGAAGAAGAAACGATAATAATAGAAGTCTAAAATGGAGGCAGAGGTGGTTTATGTAGATGCTAGTTTTGTTTAGTACAGTTTTTAACAGAACAAAATTCTAGTTGATAATTTGCATATAGTTACAAAATCACGGACGTTAACGGATGTTTGCAGTTAACTGTGTGCAGTTAACATCCAACTAAGGTGCCAGTAGCTTAGCTATTGGCTAAAGCGTTCATCGCAGTGACACAGAATATAACAACTTTTATAGTGGTGTGACCAGGCTTTTTTCTCTTTAAAGTGGATAAACAGAACAGGTAAATCGCGATTTGTGGTTATTTAATTAACGCTATTAGCGCTAACGTGTTCCTTTAACGTTAGCTAATGCTAAGCTAATTAACGTTAGCGTTAGAAATGCGTTACTGTTATCATTGCCCATCAGATAACTTTAATATATGCATGTCAAAAAAACATCAGAAAACAATCTTTACATGTAGCTGTCTCACTTATAACAGCCCCTTACTTTAACGGTTACCTAACTGTATAGTTTTGTCTGTAGTTAATAATAGCTAGCTATCACAATTAACACTAGCTAACGTTAGCTACCGTTATTGTGGTTACCGATAACGTTACTTGCACAGTGAAAGGACAAATACACATTTGCTTTCAAACTCATTCTTTAAAGTTGTACTTTAAACCATCATCATTAGGAGGAGACTAACTTGGTGTTTGGGGTGTCAGTGGTACGCTTATCAGTTCCTCCTGGCCACATGTGGTGTCATTGAACACCAGTGCCTTCTCAGGTGCTGATGGCCCATACAACTCATAAATCATAACATAAGCATGGGTAGTTTAGAGAACGGGTCTACCAGGCACAGACATCGTTACCCAGCAGGTGAGGGAGTGGGGTGGGGGTTTGTATGATCCTCTGTTTGAACTGGAAGTTATAGGACGTGTTTTCAAAGTCACAAAATGACCACAAAGAGATTCAAAACCATCTGAAGTTTGTGGAACATTACCTTGATTTGCTACTGGGAAACTGAGGTTGAATTGTTTGCAGCAGTGTGCGTGGCTTAAAAAGAAAATCACAATCACTTACTTCTTCTTGACACTGACATTTGAGCGATCATTGCAGCATAAGAACACAGTAATCTTTCCTCTAGATTTTGTCTGTTGATAGAGTTTCACCAGTGTTTTTGTTTTATTTATTTTGCAGATATGTCTGAACCCCCATGCGAGTCTGTTCCCTCCATGAATGGAGCTGTTAGCAATAAGGTGACATTGGAGAATGGCTGTCACTCTCTCGGCATAATGAAAAAAGCTGTGGTAGTTTTGACAAGACTCCCTGAATTTAAAATCAGCGCCCTGCGACCACCAACGCCTCAGCAGTTCTACAGTGAAGACGAGTTGCTTAGCAGCTCAGATTCTGATATGCAGTGGGAGCCAGAAGATGATTCTAGTGACTCAGATTTTTCACTCTCAAACAAACAGAAAGCTGACAAACCAGCAAAGAGTGACCCACCTCCACCACCAACAAGCAGTAACAACAACACCAACAAGAGCGGTAAGGCTACAAACAACACCATGATGTGAAAACCAGCCGTAAAAAGAAACAACTTATCAGTTCACATTGTACTATTTGTGGGTTTTTTTCCTCACCATTGTGTCAGGAATGACCCCAGCTTTTGGCCATTGCTCCCGTGAAACCACAAATGTCCGTCCTAACTTGCCAGAGGAAGAGGTCAATGTGGACATGATGGTGCTGGCAAGGAAGAGGCCCATGAAATGGCAACAGGGAAAAGTAACAGAGATACTTAGGAAAGGTAAGAAATTAAAAACCATTTTTGTCAGGAAAGTGACAAAGCAACAGTCGAAATAACACCAATAGTGGGTCAGTTAGTCATTGCCAATGAGTAAATGTGTCATTTTAAAGTCAAGATGTGGGGCCAACTATGGTTCCACACCTACAGAAGGGGTGACCATAGCACAGTTGGTAGGGAGTCGACAGTAACCCACTTCCCGGTTCCCTCCTCATTCCTGGTCACATGTCGAAGTGTCCTTTGACAAGACACTGAACCTTGAACCCTTGGCGCTTCAAAGGGGCAGCCTGTCCTAGGAATATTATTATAATTATTATTATTAATAATAATAATAATAATGATTTAAATTGTTATTATTAAAACTAAATTAATGAAATTGAGGCACCCTTTAAAAAAACTTTTTTCTCAATAATTATTATTTTGATTTCCATGGGTTTTTAAGAGTTTAAAAAATTAGTGGCCACACAGTATTAGAACACTTATAAACATACCCAGAGCTCTGTATGTTTTTCACTCACATAATTAATTTCAAACCAGAATGACGCAGAAAATGTCTATCATTGACATATTGTTTTTTGCAGAGGATGGACGGTTGAAGTATAAAGTAAGTTTTGAAGAAAAGGGCAAGAGCCTAGTTTCTGGACACCACATCGCCTTTGCCCACCCACCGAAGCTGGAGCAGCTGTATGTCGGTGCTCGTGTAGTGGTCCGGTGTCAAGATAACAAATTCAGATTCTGCCCTGGGATCTTGGCAGAGCTCCCCAGCAGAAAGAACCGATTAAGGTGAGTTTGACCGTTTTTTTATATCTGTGCGTCACCAGAAACTAATATGATAGTCCACAGAAAATTAAACTGCTTTAGTAAAGGTTAAATTTAGCGTAAAACATATTTTAATTTTCCAGGTTCCTCGTCTTTATTGATGATCACACGCCGGTGTATGTTGGTTTACCTTTACTTCACCTGGTGTGCAGACCATGTAAGTGTATTTTACCATACTTGATGCTGAAGAAACTGTCCTGTGAGGGAGGAAGTTTCAATGCTAAGGGCATTTACTTATCCCAACCACAGAGAGAAACATTACTTTATTTAAAGCAGGTTGAAATTTGAGACATTTGAAACTTTTCTTTGTAGTTTTCCCTGTGCCATACATATTAATTCATCATATTTTGGTCAGCCCGTGTTTCCTAAATTGTTTTAGTATTAATTTGCTGTTGATGTAGTTTTTGTGCAGTAGGAGCTAGTTTTCAGTTCAGTTCAATAAGTGGACTCACCTCAAACAGTATGTCTATATATAGGGTCAAATATATCTGTGGTTAATTGGTCAGTTACTGTAACTTCATGGATGAAGTCTAAAGTCTAACATTACATTTGTGCAACATAAAAAATAAGAAATTGGTTGGTTCCTAAATGTTTTAACTAGAAAAAAAGAGCTTAATAGCAACCAAAAACCACTCTGGAGGTATACACATCATGTTAAAGTAACCACGTGAGCTCCAGTCATTTCATCTGATAGAATTCATATATTTATAATGTGAGTAAACTGTTTTGTTGGTGAAAAGGTCATCCAAAGCAATAGTAAGACAAGTGACACTTTTTTGTCAACAGTGGAAGACAATTTGGAGGACATACCTGACGGCTTTCACAAGTGTTTCATGAAGCAGTACCTAAAGGACTGGCCATACCCACATTTAACCCAGTACAAAGTTGGACAGTCTTTTAATGCAGAACTAAACAGTGTTCAGGAGAGGTGTGAGGTGCAGGTGGTGGACTGCAGCTTGATACAGGTCATTTTTCAGGTCAGTATCTTTTGATACTGCAGGTTTTTATGTGATGAATTATGTTTTCATATTATTTTTGTTTGGCTTATTTTAATGTGTGTCTTTTGTGTCATTCACAGAATTCTCAACATAAGGAGTGGATCCACCGAGGCTCCATACGACTAGAACACATGAGTAGGTTTTTGGAAATGAAAGAGAGGGGAGAGCAGAATCAGGATGACACTGAATAAAAGCCCAGAGACACAGGTGAATTATAAATTCTAATTTTAAAAGAATCCAGCTTCTTTAATATTTGTCATTATCACACCCAAGTGATGTGCCTTTGGATTTATTTGAGGAAACATTCACTGAAAATCTTTTGCTCAGTACAAGAGTTCCAGTAATGAGATGAGTGTGCATGAGTGTTTGTTCAAATATATGTCTTTGTTAAAACTTTAGTTCTACAAATGTTTCACAAATGTTGTGCGTCATTATACATAGATAACATACTGAAAATGATAATTTTCCGTTTGTCAAGAAATGTGATTTTTTCGTTAAACTATATAAACAAAATCTCTTGTTTTTAAAGGGCACAGATAGGGTACACTAAACATTTGAAATCTTTCAATGAAACATTTGTATATAACAAGTGACCATTTTTTTCCCTGTTTGTGGTTTATGTTAATGGTTAACACACATGGAAGTTCTGCTGTAAAACAGCCTGCTAAAATAAATATTTTATTATTGGGGAAAAATACAGCGATCAGAATACTCAGTGTAACATCATTGGAACATTTTAAAACTGTGAGAGAAGGTGTTACATCTGCAATATGAGATGTACGTTTGGGGAAGCTGAAATGACAGAGACATCAATCACTGTAAATGTTTTTATGCTGTTGATGTTTAATATCTTTCAATATCAGTTTATTTTGATGTTTTCTATTTGTTTTGGGTCTTAATTCCTATGCGTTTAAAAGTCAGTAGATTAATTTTATTTTTCTTGATCTAACCAATAGCCAATATTCAGCATCTTCTGAACAGTCTTTCCCATTTAATTTTCTTTTTCTTTCCAAGTGTTTGTTTCATTTTGTAAATAAATGTTAAAAATGCGTTTCTTATTATATATTACATTGTCATTTACAAGTGTCTTCTGCCCCATTTCCAGAAATGTGTTAAAAAAAAAAAAGATAAGAACTTCCATCCATTTATACCATCTCTTACATAATATAGTAGTTAGATATGGATCAAACTAACACCTATGTAGTTACAGTACTTAATCACTTTTATATTTGTCTTAAAATCAAATGATGATGGGGGGGGGGGTGCGCACAGGCCAGGTTCTTTGTGTGAAAGTCGCCAAAAAACATCCAGACTGTTATGAGCCAAAGGTTCAAAAGCCAGCATCAGATGGTATGATGGTGGATCAGTTCCCATCTCATGGGCGACTTGCTGTGGACACTGATGCAGTGTCCATGGTACCATTGATGTGGAGGGATATATTGGAAGTTTAGAGAGACATATTTTTCCAGGGATGTTTCAGCAGGACAGTGCCAGGCCTCATACGCTACAGTAGTCCACCTGCAGTCCATATCTGTCTCCTATTGAAAATGTATGGTGCGTCATGAAGAAGAGACTCGCACAACAGCAACCATGGACTGTGATATGTTCCACTTGCAAACCTGCAACAATTAATATCCTCAGTTTCCAAACAATAAAAAGTGTTAATTAAAAGAAACCTCAACATGCCTCTGTCCCACCTTTTTGGTGATGCCTGCAACAAACTCTAAATTTGCTTTACAAAATACATAAAATTGGTCAGTGAGAACACTATAAATGTTTTCTTTGTACTTTGTACTGTCAGATAAATAAATGTTCAGGCAAACTAACATCACAGATATTTTTATTGCATTTTAGAAAAGGTGTGTATGTTGTATAATTAGTTAACAGATTTCTTAATTTGTCATTTAACTTAAAAGTCAGCAGCTAATAGCCCTAAATAAATGTTAAAGAATCCCAAATTAAAGTATTGAGCAATTTTTAGAAACAAAGTTAAAGCTTTCAACATAAACAATGTCAGGTGGTAGTTATGTGTTGTTGAAACAAATAAGTAGATTCACTCAAATAGTAAAACATACAACATTTCTATTTTTATACATCAACCATCTAAATTGAGGAGTAAACATTGTACTTTTAAACTCCACCACATTGATTTGACAGCTGTAGTTCTCACTTTTCAGTGAGATTGAGATTTTACACTCATAAAGGATGGGACCATCATTTGTGTAAATAGGACATATGCACTCCAGTATGACCTCATTAATAAACATACAGTAGAATTATCACCTTTCTGAAAGTTTCAACAAAAACGGAGAAATAACCTTTTAAAAATGAAATTCATGGCAGAGCTGCTGTATTGGATTACAATCGATACCTACCTAAGTGAGTGTATATTCATATTTTATCATTGACTTTCAGCGCTGGAAGAATAACTGTATAGAAAATTAGCAATACCAGAGTGTATAAATACTTAAGTACAGGTCTTGCATTGTTTAATGAATTTAATGAAATCCATTAATGGAGTTGACAAGATAGATAGATACTTTATTCATCCCCATGGGGAAATTCACATGCTCCAGCAGCAGCATACAGATTAAAGAAAAATATTAAAATCAATACTAATAAAGAGCATAATAAAAACACAGTGCAAGTTGAATAGTGCAGTACACAGTGAACAGTAAAGTAGGCAATTTCCCTTTTAATTGCAGAAAAGGTAAACACTCAAGTGAAATACAATTATCTCACATTTCTACTTAAGTAAATACACCTAATTACATACATGTTACTTTCCATCGCTGTTTACGAGCTGTTGCTGATTTACGTTTAATTTTCTTACGGTTTAGAATAAACTGACCGACGTAGAAAGACTTGTCGGTTGCTTGTGTGGACACAGGGGGCAGTAGTGAGCCGGTTACGTGTCGTCGCAGCTTTATAAGGCGGGGACATGAGCGAAGAAGACCGCACTCAAAACACGCTTGTACAGGCTGCACAACGGTAAGATTTGTTCGTTGTTGGCGTTTATTTGAATGTAAAATATTTAACTTTATAATAGAAAAGGGCTTATGAATGAGGAACAACTGGGGAGTTTGACAGATGCATGTCGGATATTCTTCCTCACCTGTGATAAAGATAAATTGTGTCGAATTCTGTTCACCCATCAAGATGTGGTTCCCCGTAACTTAGCTTTAACTTGTGTTTGTTTTGTTAAATGGGGTGTAGTATGTAAAAGGTGTATAGAGAATAAAAGTCATTCGGTCCAGGCAGTGCGTACATTTCTCTGGTGTAAAGAGTGTTTATTTAAACAACGCTTGCTCTTGTTTTTAGTACAAGCTGGTAACTTGCATTTAAAGTATTAAATATAAACTATCAGTGTCGTCTGATTCTGCCACTGCATCTTTTTTTTAAATGCATAATATCATCTTCAGTGATTATGGAAGGGGATGAGATAGAGATAAGCGAAGAGGAGCTTCAAAAGTGGATCAGAGAGGAGGTAGGCAAGAGCCAACTGATTTTCCCAGACGTGTTGGAGAAATACAAAATGCTGCAGTCTCTTGTGAAAAGGAGGGAGAAGCAGGCTGCACACCTCCTGAAGCTTTGCGAGTGAGTGTTGTATCTTCTCTATACTGATGTTTCTGCGTCTTGTAAAAGCCCTTTGGACCATGATTCATCATTATAATCTGTATAATTATTAAGGCGTTGGGGGCAAAGACTGGGCTAGCCTGTGCTCTGTATAGTCTGAAATTTTGCCAGTGTTTCCATAAAATATTTCATATTTGATGTTTCCATAAAGTGTTGTGTAATGTTTTTTGTAGGTCTATAGCAGCATGTGAAGCAATCGTAAAGAAACAGTACTCTTTGCTGGGATGGGAGTACAAAGACACACATTCTGATGATGACGATAATATAACTGAGTGTGGTAAGATGCACAACTGTTTCTGTGTCCACTGCCATTTTCAATAACCTTTTTTAGTTATATGTTTAAAAGTCACAATTTAACCTGCACTTTTTACCTTTGTAGGGTATTCACTTCCATCCCCGCGTGACTCTATTCACTCTGACATGCAAGACCATCATTCTTCAGACACTAACAGACCTTCTTCTCTATTACAAAAGTTGCAGTACAGTGAGCATCTGAATAGCAGTAATGGCAAAAACAGTTCTGCCAGTCTAATGAGAGAGGCAGTAGTGGTCTTGACCAGGCTGCCTCAACATAAGATCTGTGTGCCACGTCCATCAACGTCTCAGGAATGCTTAAGCAGTCCAGACTCTGACACACAGTGGGAGCCAGACAATGACTCAAGTGACTCTGATTCTTCCATCTCGGGTTCGAAAACTAGGTCAAAAAAGAGGAGAAAAATAGATGAAACAAATAAAAAGTCGGCTAAGAGGGGTGCAACATCACAAACAAGCTCCAGTACTGAAGCTAAGAGCAATACAACGAAAACACCGCAAGCCAACTCAAATACTGATGCAAAGACCAGTACAGCAAAAGCATCTTCAACCAAAACCAGTACAGATGCAAAAACATTATTGCCTGAAGTCAACAGAAATGCCAACACTAAGAGCAACAAAGGAAAAATATCAACACCTAAAAACACAAACGGTAACAGCCACAAACACACAAACATGCACCTGTCAGACTGGTTTTTGTTTTTGTTTTTTTGGCATTAACTTTGATTCAACCTGCCTTCAAAGCATTATTAACAATGAGAACATCTAAATACTGCAAAGAGCAAGCATTGCACAATAAAAGTGTCTAAGATAGATGGTTGTTCTCTTTGCACTCACAGGAGAAACACCGCTGTGCATATCAGCTCTTTGTCAATCTGATGAACCCTCCAAAAAAACACCCCCTAGTGTGCCACAAGGAGAGATTAGTGTGAACATGCATGTGCTGGCCAGAAGGAGGGAATTGAACTGGCAACGGGGGGAAATCATAGAAATACTAAAAAAGGGTAAGTTTAAAAAAAAGAAGTCTATGCAGCAGACACAAGACAGAATACTCTTTGATACTATTGCCATAAAATGTCTGTAGTTGTCCATGTGATTGTAGTTGTGAGTATTTATGTAACAAATATCAGGGAAACTTCTGTTATAAGTTAATAACAGGAATATTAAAACCACAGTAACAGTATAAGTGCAGGTTTCAGGTATCCACTATTATGTTCAATGCAGAGCCCTTTGTGAAAATGGCAAAATTGTGACAGTCTTTGATGAGTAATCAGGATATGGCAATGGACTTTTATGATTACAAATATATAATATGGTAACTTCCAAAAATGGTTCAGTGGGTTAAAGTAAAGAGTGTACACAGACCTCAGCACCTGCACCAAAAAAAAACCCACTAATTCATCTTGCTTGACAGGTTTATTAAATTGTGGAGAACAGCCCCTCAGTCTACATAAAGTCTACTCAATTAGGAAGCTAACAACCCTGTAGTCAGCATATTGTCGGCACACATCTTGGCAGGTATGGAGAGTAGTGCAGGCCTGGTATTAATAGAGTCCATATCAAGTGCCCAGGGTGTGCAGAGTATGCACAGAGGAACAGCAGTACTTTTTCCTTATTTTCCCACATAATTTTATCATAATCATTTAATGTAACTTATTATTCTCCCATTTTTCTGATACAGAGTTAAAAAGTTACAGTTTCAGCAAATGTTCATGTAGTATTTTGGACTTTTTTTTTTTTTCTTTGCAGAAGATGGTAGAATGAAATACAAAGTTAATTTTGAGGAGAAAGGGAAAAGGCTAGTGTCTGGTCACCACATCGCCTTTGACTGCATGCCTAAGGTGGAGCATTTGGATGTTGGTTCTCGTCTGGTGATCAAGTGTCCAGATAACAATCCCCCGTTTTGCCCCGGCATCTTGGCAGAGCTCCCAGGCAGAAAAAACCGCATGAGGTGTGTGTTTTTAATAAAATCATATTAAAATATTCTACCTTTTAAAAAAATAAATATATATATATATATATATATATACTTTCCTGAATAAAATGCAGTGTTTAATGGAAAATCTGCTTTCCTTTTTTCCAGGTTCCTGGTCTTTACCGATGATCATAAGCCAGTTTACGTTGGCTTACCTTTACTGCATCTGGTGTGCAGACCATGTGAGTTTGTATTGTGACACAATTACTTTTTAACAGACACAAGGTCAAGTGTGTTCTGTTTCTCAAATCTTTTCTGGAATGGAAGAACAGTTAGGGTGGATCTCACAAAGTCGGTTTTGGGCTCTACTTCATTGTTCGTATATCAAATAATATGATGTTGTGTTTCATTACATAGACAGACATTTTACCTGGAGTAGAAAAGGCAAAGGTGTTACTAAAAACTTTGGCAATGTGTCGATGAACACCACTAGGATCTAGAGACTAAAGCAGCTAAATGCAATTCAGTTATTTAAAAACACAGCTATTTGTTGCCAAAGATAAGTATGCTGTGTGTGTGTGTGAGACTTGAAAAGCACCTTTAAATAAAATCTGTAATTATTAAGATTTACAGTAGATCCTTGCAACTGTTGAACTATGATTTTCCACATTTCCAGTAAGCAAAGTTTCCTTTTTTCTTTAACAGTGACGGACGCCTTGGAAGATATTAAAGACGATGCTCACAGGAATTTCATGAAGGATTATTTGAAGATGTGGCCTTACCCACGGCAGACCCAGTACAAGGTTGGACAGATGATTAATGTAGAAATAAATGGAATTCAGGAGCGGTGTGAGGTTCAGGCAGTGGACTGCAGCTTAATGCAGGTTCTTTTTCAGGTCAGTACCTTTAGATATCGCTCTTAAAGTATTTTCAACTTGATGTTTTTTTTTTTTTTTTTTTTATCCAGTTATATTTAAATTGTGTCACTGATAGTAGTTTGTGTTTCAACATGCTCAGAAAGACCAACAGAAGGAATGGATCTACCGAGGCTCCATGCGCTTGGAACACATGGTCAATATGAAAGAGAACCTGGATATGAGGAAGAACTTGGCATCTACAAAGACCTAATGCATAAGAACCTTGCTCCTCTCACCTGACCCAGTTAAGAGCAGCATGTCACATGACCTGCAGTTTGACTACTATCCTGAAAGTTGCCTCATAAGACAGTGCTGCTGTGTGGACTGAGATAAGGCCGTGGATGGGATTGGCTTGTGCTGCCGAATGTTCTATCTTGTTGGAGTTGCTGAAAACTGTAAATCACAAAAGAGAACAATTGTTCATGAATGTTTGTATTTTGATGTTTGTGCTCTTAAAAAATACATTGCTTATTTTAACTTACAAATGGGGTTAAAAAGAAAGCATATACTATTTTATATGTATGTTAATAGAAAAACTGTAAATAGCAAACATAAAGTCACATAAAATGGATGGGTGAGCACAACAACATGCACCTAAAATGAATGTGACTGGGACCAGATCCTGTTCTCTGAAAGTAATGAGTAGTCCATATAAATGTTATCATTCATTTAGGTGTAACAAGATGTAACAGTGGGGGCTATGTGTATACAGTTGCAAGAAAAAGTAAGTGAACTATTTGGAATTTCCTGGTTTTCTACATAAATTGGTCATGAAATGTGACCTGACCTTCACCAAAGTCACAAGTATTAACAAACATTTCTTAGCTGATAGGCCACTAAGCTGCACTCACATTTGAGTCGCTACTCTCCACAAAAGTGGACGCCCAGCCAGATCACTCCAAAGACATAACAGACTGCTCAATGAGGTGAAAAGGGACCCTAGAATAACAGCTTAACAGTCCAGAATTCCTCCTGAATGTTGTGCAGGTCTAATCCACAGCTACAGGAAGCACTTGCTTGAGGTTATTTCTGCCAAAGGTGGTTCAACCAGTAATTTAAAAAACGTTTTATGGTTTAATGGTTGTGTTCAATAAAGCTACAACTGTAGTTTTGGGGGAGTATAAAATGCCTCTTCTGAGAGAAAATAGCCCCACAGGCCTGTAAGAACGTTTTGGAATGTATTTACTGTACCAATCTCTTTACAGTTAAGAGTTATGAATAGGTTCTTTGGTCTCCAGATATAAATTACAAATTTTATTCTCTGCTACTTGTTAAGTCCAACTCAATCTCAAAATCTAGTTTTAAGACCTTAATAGTTTAGTTCATATTGACTGCCCTTGTTTTATCAGGTTATTTAAATTTTTTCTTAGTCAAGTAATTAACATACATTGAAAACCTTGAGCACGGTAGTATTATTCCATCACAGGAATTACTATGACATAAAATGCGAAATATTGTACCTGTGTATAATGACAATAAAGACCACTTTGATTCTGATTTGTCAAATTTAAGAACGTTGTACAATTTTTTCCCCATTTAAATAAATCAATTAAACTAATTGATTTTATCAACTAAGCTTTAGAGCACTGGTTAGTTTCTGAGCGCCTGAAAATTAAACAAACTAACATGAATAGTGGGGGGTCAGGATAATTTGTCAAAAACATATTTTTACCTGAACCGTTTAACAAAGTTAATGTGGCGGTGGATACTAGATCAAAATAGTGAAATAGAAAAACTATGAAATTGTAATTAAGTAGTTTAATTTGCTGAGTAAAAATGAGAAGTAAATGCGTCAAAATGATGAAATAGTCATCATGAAATAGAGATTTGATAAAATACAAATAATGTAAAAATCGCATTTCTATATGCTAAATTACATTTCCATGTTAGTATTTTATTAGTTCATTTTACATGAACGAAAATTAGTATAGGGCTAAATATGACTTTTCTTATTTTTATAAGGCGGTTATTAAAAGTGTTGCTGGTTCAGGACAGTGAACTATGTGTTTGTGAGCTGGGTTGAGTGATATCTTCGCTGCAGAGACGTCTTAGCACCACTAGTCTGAACCAGAACTAGCTTCGCACTGAGCGGACGGAAAATAAGCTAGCCGCCTGTTAGCATCAGAGCTTTGAACATCGGGCTAGCGAGAAGATAAAAGACAAAAACTGGAACGCCACCACGGATTTCCTGTGGGATAAACGTACAGGCCTCGCTGCTAAAACGGTAAATATTATGTACTGTCGTCTGTTGCTGTTGGAATAACTCGCATTACGACTACACGGTTCGCAGGGCAGCTAGCCTGAGTATCTGTTTAGCTGATGGACGTAGCTAAGCTAAGATGGCGGTCAAATTATTTACATTAGCCAACTAATGTTGCTAGCTGAGCATGCTAACTGCCATTGCGTTGCTCGTTGGTCAGTTAGCTGTTTAGAGTTTAAAGCTACCTTCGCTTTTAACATGTTGATGTTCAAAAATGGAAAAGAATCAGTTATAATACGCAATGTCCAAATGCTTACTGAAATTTAACGGTAGTTATTACTAACGCTTGGCTTGTATCGTTTTACACGGTATGAAAAAAACATTAACGTTAGCAAAGCTTATGGAAGTATATCCTGTAAGAAGTATGACCTGTAACTAATGCTGTTATGTTATGAATCTAACGTTCGCAAGTTTACCGCTGTTTCAGCCTTAACATGTAACTAATATCGGAATGTTACATCCCGAGTCGTGTTTGTTGTTTAAAATCGTTTGAAGCACCACAGTATTTACGAAAATCGGTGATGTGTTGCTGCTTGTTAAATATGATCGTGCAACAGGGTCATTTGATCACTGTCCTATTGACATACTCTCACTCAACGTTTGGCTGACTAAGTGCAACTATTTTTTGCACAGATTTAATGTCAGGGGCGGCATGCTTCCTCTTGATGAGCGTTAACGTTGTAGTATGGAAATGTGTGTTTCTGTAGTTGGTTGTATTCAAATGTAGGTTAGGCGTCCTGCATAACCGAGTTTCATACCAAATACTGTTTACTAACTTGTTGTCATCAATCAGTCTTTAGTGCTCCCCTTTTAAGAAGTAACTTTATCTTTCCTAAAGGGCTCCTTTGCTAAACATGGAAGTTAATCAGGCTGAATTTCAAGATTAGACTTTATTCAGAGATGTAAAAAAAATCCCATATAGGTATTTCACACAATATACTTAGATGTATGGTGCCAGAATTACTGTTTCTATTTCTGCTCATTCAGTTTGTTTCGCATCTTCTATAATGGTTCCTCCTACTGACTTCCACAAATCAAAGAGTTTGGCAGTGGACAGCTGTCCCACTGATGTGAACAGAATGCAAGAGAAAAAATTACAACAGGAGTAACTGTAAAAAAACAAAAACAAAAAAACTGGTTAATTTAAGAACAATTTCATGTTTATTACAGATTATTTTGCCCCAGGTCTCCTTTATTTAAAAAAATAAAATAAGTAATATGTCCTTCTAATAATACACTAGATGCCTCACAATAGACGGTACTCGTCTTCGGACAGAGACAGTCGAAACAGCTACCAAGACCGTTACAGAGACAGAGGACGAAGACATCGGCACAGAAGAACACCTACTTACTCCTCCAGCAGCGACAGAGACCGAGATAGAAGGGGACGGGGACACAGACAGGAAGGAAGCTATGCACGCTCACGGAGGTATGTTTGTATGTGTTAATGTGTGAAATTTGAGTATAAACTCTGCAGATCTTTTTTTATGTTTGCTGGTTGTCACTCTTTAGGTTTCAGTGTGTACTTCTGTCCTTTGATTTAGTCGTAGCTATGACAATCACTCAACGGACCACCGGCCATTTGACCGAAGATACTGCGAGGGTTACAGACGCTTGGATCAGAGTCGAGATCAAGACCGCGACAGAGAAAGGGAGCCACATGGAGCAGCTGAAAGTTACTATCCACGTGACTTCACCCCAAACATGTACGACTACCGACGCGGCCGTGAAAGGGAACGTGAACAGGATGAATCGTACAGGCGAAAAGGCAGCAGGCGTAAGCACAAACGAAGGCGGCGTAGAACCAGGTCCTATAGCCCATCCTCCTCGGTGAGTACAGCCAGACCTGAAAATGTGTTTTTACTCTGCTCACCCTCCCTCTTTCAGTCTGTCTCTTTCACTCTGCTCCTTCTGTCTCTGTCTTTTCCTAACCATTTATACTTCACAGCCCCTGGAATTGGTAAGTAGTACAATCTTTATGATTTGTTTTTGCTTTCTTTTTTGGTTAAGTGGATTTTATTTAAATTGGCATTTCTTTTTGGCAGAGCATTTTCATTTTTATGCAAACACTTTTGTGGTGGTTCATTAATTATCAGCCACTAATTCTTGCTCCTCTTAAGATACACACCGGCCACAACGTTCTTATCTCTTTTTGAAAGCCTGGTTACACCTGGGCACTTTAATTCTGTATCTCTGGCTTTTCTTTTGATAAACATTTAATAGTGTGTAATAGTACTGGAAAAGACCTGATAACCTGTAGTAGCAGTTGCTTGGCCGCTTGTGAACTTTAGTGCAAATAGGCTTAAAAAAGTGAAAATGTTCTACCAAACATCTTGTGAAATTCATATTTAAATTAATTGTCAACTTTTGCTAGACTTCAATGGCATTTATTACTTTGTCATCTGTTTAAGCACTGCAAATTTTAGCGAGCAAGAGATGTTATTGTATAAATATTGGGGCTATCTAGTTTTTTTCTTGCTTGATTACATATAGCCCTCATTTTGTTTTCCATTTTGTTTAATCTGAAAAGTCAGCCTGATAAGTTTTGAATTAGTTATGTTACTGTCATAATTGTTTTTGCGATGATGAATGGATATGCCAGTTGCTTCTTTGTTTGTAAGCAGCTGTGGTTTAAAGGTAGAGGGGGGAGATGAGCAGAGAACAACATGTGATCTTTGACTTGTTCCCTTGCACTATATCCCTATCGTTATATATTTCCTTCACGTGGTGTCATGCGTGAATCTCCCCATGACCACCAAACCTACCTACAACCACAACTACATCAACTACCACCAACACCACCTTCCTCCTCCCTACTCGTCTACCTGTGCCGCCTGACGCCATGGCTGCGGCTGCCCCTGAAAACTCCCTGTTCCCTTCGGTCGTGTTGTGACCTGCTGATGGCGGTTTGGGTGTGAAAACAGCGGAGCGACAGCCGGACGCGGGCACTGAGTGTGAGGGACGACGAGGAAGGGCACCTGATCTGTCGGAGTGGGGACGTCCTGCAAGAGAGATGTACTCACTGCCACTACTCTATCGTAACCCTTCTCCATATGAGTATTAAAGCATAGAGCATTTACATGACATGGGAGTGCCTGATGATGATGATGATGCCTTGCTAGAATGCTCTTCGCTCTAGCTGAAATAGCAGGGTGGATTGCAAGAATGTTGAAGATTTTATGAGGGACTTTAGATACCTTCTCCTTTTTTGTTCTAGGATTTTAAGCTGTGGAGCATTTTCACAGCTTACTTGCTTTACTTTTCTAAACATAGAATCCCAATTGCAGCTTTTTGCCTCTGTTGCGGTTTAGATTAAAACTTAGTTGCAGTTTTAAATCTGTAACTTAAGCTAGTTATTTTCCACTATGAGGATTTCAGGAATGTTTTTTTTCTAGGCATCTAACATGCACATGCATTTATTTAGTCTTTCTAGTACAACAAGCACCCATATATACAGTGCCTTTATATGAACACTTGTTATTTTAAAGATCATGCATTGTTCAACAGACATACTAATATTTTTACAATTCTACACATTATTTTGTGTCCATTTGGGCAGAGTTGGACACATGAAAGGATGTGTCCTCATTTTCGATTACTTCAGATTGGTCATTAAAAAAAGGGTGCGCTTTACATTTGCCCCCTTATTCTAGTGCAATGCATCTGATTATCATAGATTACCTCAGAGTGTTTCAAGCCTGCCAGATCGAATAGGCAGCCATTTGCAAAGGGGACGGGCGCTAGCATTGATACGCCTGTCTGCCGTTGTGCATTATGTATTCCTGCTTAAGTCCATGTGTGTAATGCTCCTGCTTTTCTTTCCCTGCTCCCCCCTCTCTTCTTCTCTCTGTGTTGTATTGCAGATGAGATTGTCAGCACTTTGGGAGAAGGCACCTTTGGCAGGGTGATGCAGTGCATTGACCATCGCAGGTGTGTGTCAGTTAAAGCAGAAATACAATTTGGATTGATGCTGCGTTGGATAAAATGAAAATAGTACATATCTAACTAACAGAATGCAATGTGTTAAATAAATAGATTTGGAACCAGGTTCAGTAAAATGCTATTGAACCCCTAAGCACGTTCATGCATGGGTGACTTCATGAAAACTGTGTTTCTGTTTGTTCTTTTTGTAAGAAAATGTATTGTCTCCTAACACAGCAGGAAATGTAAATCATTTCAGAACATACATTTTCTAGGAACTTCACCTGCACCCAAAGTGAGGTTTACTCGCAAATGTAATGTGTGTTTTAACGTTGTATGTTCACAGGGGAGCAGCACATGTTGCTCTGAAAATCATCAAGAATGTTGAGAAGTACAAGGAAGCAGCTCGCCTTGAAATCAATGTACTAGAGAAGATCAACGAGAAGGACCCTGATAACAAATTGTGAGTTTTTAATGAGTACCGCAGCACTGCAATTACATTAACTTTACCCATCAGTGGTACTTCTTGAACCTACATCATTTTCCTTATTAGACCTACCTGATCAATCACAAATTTTAACAGCTGATGTAGTTTCCAAGTTAAGAATTATGAAGAAACATGCTAGATCAGTGACATTCAAATAGATTTATTTAGTTGTTGTGAAAATAGACTGATGTTGGCATCAGTGATATATTACATCACTATCACTCACAAACCTCTTGTGTTCTCTTTACCCTGCAGCCTGTGTGTACAGATGTATGACTGGTTCGACTACCATGGTCACATGTGTCTCTCCTTTGAGCTGCTATCTCTTAGCACATTTGACTTTCTAAAGGAAAACAATTACCTGCCCTACTCAATTGGTCAGGTCAGACACATGGCCTACCAAATCTGTCTCGCTGTGAAATGTAAGTTTTTTTAAATTTCCTATTTTATATTAAAACTTAAGAAATGTTTATGATTAGGAGAACCAAGATTACAGTTAATGCAACAAATATAAATCTCAACATATTGCTGTGGCTTAACTAACAGGTGGGGTTGCTTTAATGAAGGTTTTTGTTTGTGGTAGACCACCAGTAACCACATGAGGGCATTGTAACTCTAAAATGAACTGTGTTTATCAACAAAAATCAGGAGGAAGTATTTCTGTAAAGCCTGTTAAAGGGAATTGACATCAGTACACTGAAAGAATAATAAATGTTTTTATTCTCTCCATAGTTCTCCATGACAATAAGCTGACACACACAGACTTGAAGCCTGAGAACATCCTGTTTGTCAACTCAGACTTTACAATGTCCTTCAATGTAGAAAAGGTAAGAGGCAGTAGAATGCAGAGGAAATGGTGAAAGACTGTGTTTCTGGGCTCATGAATAGATATGAAATATTCAGTGCGGTTGTATTAAAAGAGAGCTGCAAAGTCACAGTGAGGCCATGCTTCTTTATTGCACTACAGCAACAGTTTAATAAGATTTGTAGGAAGTTTAGGTGCAACACTTAACAACAACAACAACAACAGTATAACATCTGTTTTCTATTTTGCAGAAACGAGAAGAGCGGACGGTAAAGAACACAGCAATACGTGTAGTGGACTTTGGCAGTGCCACTTTTGACCATGAGCACCACAGCACTATTGTATCCACACGGCATTACCGTGCCCCTGAGGTCATACTAGGTGAGATGGACTGTAGGCTGTTGGCTATTGATTAGTTGAAAACACCACTTCTCAGAAAGACATGTATTATTATTTCCACACCACATCACACCAATCAAAATAAGGATGAGATATTCAGCAGGCAAAGCAGTTTGGAGAACTACTGTCGCTAGCACAGTTCAGTTTGTTTTTAATCTGTAGACACATTTACCTGGATTTTCTTATAGAAACAAGCTGAGTTCTACCAGTTGAAACAAGCACATGTCTACATCCTCACACTTGTTTTCTGTTGAGCATTAAAGTTTGTTTTGCAGGAGATAGTGCTTTGTGTCTTTTTCTGATTCAGCTTGGGTTAAGTGTCATGTATTCACATGTGCACAACAGTATCAGTAGTTCTGCTGACAGTTAAGTTTCAAAATGTGTCATTTAACGTAAGGAGTATAAATAAACACATTAATCCTCGTCCATGAATTACTACATTTCTGTACATCACTGTACACAAAAGTGGATTGCATTATCTAATTATTACACTTAATCAGTTAAATAATCTTGGTGTAATGTCAGGAAGTGCAAACACTAGCCAGGTGTAGTCTCCATATATACACATTTTTGTAGATGTTTTGATGTATTTGTTACATGTTTCTGTTGTTTAGAGCTGGGATGGAGCCATCCCTGTGACGTGTGGAGCATTGGTTGTATCCTCTTCGAGTACTACCTGGGCTTCACCTTGTTTCAGGTACAGCAGCACTCTACTTGCCAGTTAAGCCCTGATGTCATTTGTAAGCTTAGACTGTATTTTTCACTGTATGTCACAGAGGAATCGGCAGTAATTTAATCTATCTTGATTGTCTTGGAGCATTCTTTTTCATGTTCTCGTTCTTATTTAACTCCCTCTTCTTTCAGACTCATGACAACAGGGAACATTTGGCCATGATGGAGAGAATCCTGGGACCAGTGCCCTCTAGGATGATTCGCAAGACGAGGTGAGAGAGCATACAAACACACAAAAGTCATTAATTTTTTTGTATTGAAATCAACATTTACACACATGAACACAACTAATACTGATGTCTATGCTGTCTCAGGAAGCAGAAATATTTTTATCGTGGCCGTCTGGATTGGGATGAGAGCTCCTCGGCAGGGAAATACGTCAGAGAAAACTGCAAACCTCTACGGGTAAAGAGTGGATGTGAAGTTGATAATTTGTAGGGTCAAAAACTGAAAAGCATACATTTCTCTAAAAGAAGATAGGTGCATCTGTTTTGTATTGCAGTCCTCTTTTTCTCAGTATTACTTTTAATCTCCTTGTTTCCCATTCTCCATCCTCCTTTTCCCTGCCAGCGATACTTGCTGTCGGAGGCAGAGGAGCACCACCAGTTGTTTGATCTCATTGAAAGCATGTTGGAGTATGAGCCCACTAAGAGGCTGGTGCTGGGCGACTCCCTCAAACACCCTTTTTTCGAGAATGGAGGGATTGGTGAGGCAGCAGGCAGCAAGAACTGGGAGGGCAATCGGGACATCAGTCGGTGACCCTCGAGCCTGCAAAGACTGAATGACAGAAGATCAAGTCTTTTATATGTGGAGTAGGTGAACTGTTGAATTCACTGAGACTCTGGGTGTTTTCTGTGGTTGGTCATTAAAGCATGGACACCTTAACTTCCTGCTCCTTCACCCTGTTCCTGACATCACCTCTGCAGTCACAAGAGGCATGTTTTTTTGCAGCAGAGAGACCAAATAATCACAACAGACTCAAAAAAGTCCAAATGTATCTTTTTCACTGGTAACAGCATCAATAGGGGACAAAAATCTTAAACAGAAAATTGTTTGTAACTAAAGTAGCCCTCTTGTCTTCCTTTAGACTTCTGAATCATCTTCCTCCCTTCTAGCCGCCCGCCTTTTATTTTTGATCTGCAAAGAAAATAATTCACTTCTCTAAGGAAATGAGCACCACTACAGTTGGTCAGACAAAAACAATTTTGGAGAAGAAATGTCTTCCAATTCTGAAGTCTAAGGAAAAGGTGAAAAGGAAAAGTTCCTCACCCATATTAATTAACAAATATGAAAACATGGAAGATATTCTATTATGCTAACAGCAAATCAGTAAAATTGAATATCATATTTCCTTGGAAATTGCAAGTATCTCCAGCAAGTTTTTGTTTACATTTTTGTTAAGCGAGCACTTGCATTCCACATAATCTTTTTTTGTTATATATAAAATGATCCCCTATTTGGAGTCTTGCCCTTAATCTCAGGTCATAAGGCCTGTTGTTATTTGCCAATGAGATGATAGTGGTGATGGACACTCCACACAGGCCTCTGTGGCCTGTCTTATTGTTATGTTTGTTATGTTATGCAATGCTTTATGGGGGTGTGCGTGTATGAGTGTGTGTGTGTGTGTAGAGGTGCTGATGGAGTGGGTGACACGTTCATGTTGATGTTTTGCTTAGTGACTTAATAGTTCAGCATTAGTCTTGGGAACATTGTAACACATTTTCAAACACACAAGAAAACAAACTGCCTTTTACATGTGTGGTTTGGTCAGGCGTCTCTTCAGTGAGGTTAAGCACACAGCTGCTGGTGGTAGCCAGTGAGCCACACACAACTCCTGTATTTATTTTCAGTTTCAATAGGTCACAGTCCCCACTCCCCACCTGTATATGACTTGTTTTTTTGTATGAGATTAAAACGTATAAAATTGTATATATGTATGATTGTGTAGAATTAAAGTTAAGTCCTCCTTGCCAAAGGCTTATGGTGCTTTCAGTATCAGTTTGGGCCTCTGGTTCAAAAGGGAGGCATCCTGTCTTTAAATACCGTCACTGTGTCTGAGACAATCTCTAACTTCACTGCCTGCGATTGCTGGTCGATATACAAAATGATCAACAAACACACACTGCTGTGAAAAAGTATTTGTCTCCTTTCTTTTTTTGCATATTTGTCACACTTAAATGGTTAGATCATCCAATTTTAAGATAACCTGAGTAAATACAAAATGCAGTCTTTCGTTTATTAAGGGAAAAAAATTGCCCCCCTCTTGCTGAATCATTAAAAAACTAACCACATTTTTTTGGAAAGCTGATTCCAATTTCACTTGCCACACCCAGGCCTGATTACTGCCAGACCTGTTGATTTAAGAAATCACTTAATTCGAATATGTCTGACAAAGTGAAGCACACTAAAAGATCTCAAAAAGCAACACATCATGCTGCAATCTAAAGAAATTCAAGATCAGATGAGAAATAAAGTAATTGACATGTATCAGTCTGAAAAGAGTTACAAAACCAATCCTAAGGTTTTGGGGACTCCAGACCTCACTTGCCTCAGTTAAGGCCAGTGTTTATGATTCAGCAACACACCTGGCGTAAAACTAACACAGCATTTCATTACAAGAACATCATTCTAACAGTCAAATGTGGTGGTGGTAGTGTGATGGTCTGGGGCTGCTTTGCTGCTTCAGGACCTGGAGGATTTGCCATAATTGATGGAACCATGAATTCTGCGCTCTACCAGAAAATCCTGAAGGAAAATGTCCAGCCATCAGTTCAAGACCTGAAGTGTACTTAGGTTATGCAGCAGGACAATGATCCGAAACACACCAGCAAGTCCACCTCTGAATGGCTAAAAAGTAAATAAAATTAAGGTATTGGAGGCTCCTAGTCAAAGTCTGGACTTAAATCTGATTGAGATGTTGTAGCATGACCTTAAACAGGCCATTCATGCTTGAATCCTCCATTGTAGCTGATTTAATACAATTCTGCAAAGAAGAGTGAGCTAAATTTCCTCCACAACGATGTCAAAGACTCATTGCCAGTTATCGCAAACACTTGATTGCAGTTTTTGCGACCAAGGGTGGCATGAGCAGTTATTAGGTTTAGGGAGCAATTACTTTTTCACATAGGGCCAGGCAGCTTTTTCCCTTAATAAATTAAATGTAAAAAAAAAAAAATTAAAAACTGCATTTTGTATTTTATTGTTATCTTTGTGTAATATTAAAATTGGTTGATGATCCGAATCCTTTAAGTGTGACAAATATGCAAAGAAAAAAAACAGGAAGGGAGCTTTTTTTTAAGCTCTCTGTGTTTCAATAGAACACTTGTGTATTAGAAACAGAATAGAAATGCATGTTTAAATTAACTTTTTTTAAAGTTGCCATTTCTTGTTAGATTGTAGTACTAAACGGGTAGATGTTTATTTTGCATATTGAGGTTGGATGACAGCACTCAGACCTTCAAACCAGTTAGATGTGATGTAAGTGGTTAAAGAATCTGGAGTTAATCCCGGACCTTTTCACAATAAAGCTACTTTTGGGGGTCATGTGCACAGGTATTGTATGCATATGATTATACTTCCTATTTTGTTCATTTCTGTTAGAAACTAATCCGTCTTTCATTGTCACCCTGCCAGGACAGGAAGAGAGGGAAACTCGGAAGATCTATTACAACAGGTGTGTTGATACTTTGTCACTTAAGCTTCCCCGTCTGTCAGTAACATGCCCATCTACCGTTGCTTCATTAACCTCACTCACTGTCCCCATTCTTTCTCCCTTCACTTTGGTCCTATCTGTATATGGATCATTCTGCTAGAGGCCATAACAATAGCTGTAGAACCTGTACAGCAACATATAATGAACATGTAGTAGAAAAGTAGAAAAGGACCCAACCATATAACAGGAATTGTAATTTTTTGGCCAGTAAAATGTAATATAATTCATATATTTCACATAAAGAGACCAGGACATTAGGGGCCCCTGGAAGTAAGTGGAAGAGGTCAGTTGGTTGCTATAACAACTTGGACTGGTTGGTAACTTAGCTTTGATTCCACCTTGTCTGCTGGTCAGGTAGAAATGAACGTGTAAAAGAAGAAAAAAAGTAATATAATGATTTGTTGTAAATGTGAAATTTGCCTATGCATAGTTGTAGAAAGCAGCACCAGCAAACTAAAGCGTCAAAGCAAAATGTCTTGTTGAACTGCAGATGTGGTTCGTCTCCAGGCCTGGATTCAGTTCTGACTCTGCTGAGTGAATGAATCAATGAATGAACTGAGTCATTCAAGTTTGTGACTCAGGTGCTTAATGTCCAGTCAATGAAGCATCCCTCCTGTCTTTGTGGGAAAGGAACATATCTTGTGTGCGTCATTAAACCGTCACTGTTTGGTCTGTCCACCCTCCATCTGGCTGCGTCTGACACGAGCACCAAATTATCTCATCGGCTGTTACTTAAACACAAACTACACAGGTGTTTCCCCTTGAGACAAGTGCCATACTGCAAACTCTACACGTATGGTGCCATGCGATATTTCAGTTGTTACATGTAAACAAGCAGCTGTTTTCCTGCTCAGGTGCGTTTAAAATCGTTCTGCTCTTAATGAGATAAACGACTTTTGCGTCTTCAGCTAATCCTGTTTGAGGACCAGTGAGGTCATCAGTCAAATCCCCATAAAAGTAGACAGAGACAGAGGAGCTACACAAACAGAAGTAATGGAAGCAATGCAATGACTGGACTCTGCGCTTTACAAATTTGACAAATGATAGTACCAGCTAATCTCATCTACAGTAGATGGCACTTGTAGGTGAGTCCCATTGTTTGTTTAAGGCATATACATTATGTCGTGTCACTTTGAAAATGTTGTGCTGTAAAAGACAGCTGTGTAGAAGAATAATAGGTTTACTTAAGGTAATAATGTTCAGGTGATTTTTGGAAAATTGACATTTACAAATGTTATTCTTCCTATTTGCAGATAAAAGCATTTATCTGGCATTCCTGGCATAAATGAAAAGAAGAGTAACAACACTGACTTTTATCCCGAACCTTCAAAGAGTCAGTACGTCTTATCCTTTATGGTGATATTGCCACAAAGCCTGAGAAGCACCACCTGATAAACCGGCAAACACAAGACACCTTCTCATAATGGATTCCCTCATGTCACTGGGTGCTCCTCTGAAGCAGTTCACCAGCTGTGTGTCAGGGAAAAACGCCTCCAATAAGAGAGGGGCCAAGAGGAGCCAGTCTGTCCGCAGAAGCAGCTTCACCCGCCGGAAGAGCGCCAGTAGAAGGAGAAGCCTTCCCTGCAACAGCCAGAAGGTCCCTGACTCCTGGCTCAGAGTGTACCAGGATGAACTGAAGAGGGAAAGGTATGGCACATTTTAGTTTTATTTTGCTTTTGTATTGCTATCATCCAAGTATAAATGTTGATTATTTTAAATGTGCAATAGTTTTTGTTTTTCTGTGGATCAGAATTGTTACTGTACTTTTTTTAACAATGTGATGAACTAATTCAGGAATTCAGTTACTGTCTTATCCAGCTGAAAGTCTTGGCCAGACAAACCTGGCTTAAAGAGGATAACACTGTTCCTCACATGAATAAGCTGCTTGCCCATGTGCCATGCCTCATGTTGTTCTGTTGCTCTTTGCCAAAAGGAAACGACAGCAAGCAATACTAGCCAAGAAAAACGCTGAAAGGGCTGTCAGAACAACTTACTTCAGGAGTCACCACTGCCTCCCAAGGGTAGGTCAACAGTAAAATCAAGGTAAAAACAAAGATTTTTCCTGGTCCAAATCTAACATTTGTCAACATTTCTCGCACTTACAGCACACCACCCCTGCCAGAAAACCAGCCCCAGCAAAGGATGATTCCTTCTTTGGAGCCTTCCAGGGCCTCAGTCTGGACGGACTAGTTGGAGGCACTAATGGATCTTCTGCTGTTGCAGCTCCTGCTGCAGGTGGAGGAGATCAGTGCAAGGTCATGTGAGACCCAACATTTAAGGGCAATGAGACTGTTTGTTTAAATGATGCTTAAGAAACTTGAAAGACCAAAGGGATCATAGAAGAAAAGGTGATTTGAGTAAAAAAAGAAAAAAAAAAAAGAAAAAAGGGTCACACCTTGGGGAAAGGATCACTGTGTTTGGACAGGTCTATGTTTGTATAATTTCTTTAGTGAAGGTAATTTTGCTTGTTAAATCCTTAAACTGTTTTGCAGATAGCATAGTGTATCGAACAATTTGTCTATTTTTATTAAATACTAAGGTTATAAACTGATACGTTGGATTTGTGTTACTGCTTCATTCATTCAGTTTTCGGTCACTTGGTGTCATTTGAAATCCAAAACAGAAATTATGTAGTTAAAATGATTTTATTGCATTTTTCCAAAACATAAATAGGAAATGGTTTTGATAGTATTTCAGTGAATATATTTCAGACATGCAGAACTGATGGGTGCTATGGAGCCACAAAATGCAAATGTTTACTCTTTATTTTTCCCGTTCTGCTCCTACAGCACATTTCAATGTGTAAATCTGGTCAGTATTGTAGTAGTTTGTAATTGAATTAAAACCAGATCCTCAATAGCAATAATACCATATAGGTAAGTCCCTTAAGCTTTATTTATACCTAACAATTTAAATTCCAACAAATATTTGACTCTACCTTGTAGACAACAATGGGGCAGTCCTGTTAACACTGAGCTTTATTTAGGTTAAAAAAACAAACAAACAAAAATAATGACAAACCACATTTTTCTCAGCGGTTACAGAGATGGAAGATGCAACATTTCTCTTTCTTACACAAGGCAGGTATGATCTCTGGGTCCAGATCAGAATATGTACATTAGAAAACGAAGTACAAAACTATGTTTGTCAGGATGAGGGTGTTGTACAAGAAGTATCCTGATGACTACACGGTAGACGACAATGTGAGGATACACAGAACTGAGGGTTTTATAGAAGTGAATTTTATTCTAGTGAAGTCCAAGTTTCTAGCATCATTCCCTTTGTTCCATCTTCACTTTCGGGGGCTTAAGGAAGGAACGGTTCTTTTTCTCCTTGCTCTTGCCTTTAGCCTGGAAGTTCCTCCAGCTGTCCACGCGTCCGTCTCTTGTTTCCTGAAAACCAAAAACAATGAATTTAAGAAGAAATACTAAAAGCAAAGTAGTCATTACGCCTCTATTCATAAAGTAACTTGATAAATCAGTTATGGCGAACACACCTCA
This sequence comes from Sandelia bainsii, assembly GCA_032362345.1. Taxonomy (NCBI): domain Eukaryota; kingdom Metazoa; phylum Chordata; class Actinopteri; order Anabantiformes; family Anabantidae; genus Sandelia; species Sandelia bainsii. The sequence continues at coordinate 8,002,737 of JAUMHL010000003.1, read as the reverse complement.
AAGTTTTTCTGCCATTCTCTCTCTCGCTTTGCTTTTTCTGCTGCCTCAATTTCTTCCTCTCTTGCCCTTTTCCTGGTACATTTGGAGAGAAAATAGATCCATGTCATTCTGAATCAATAGGCTTTTGTGTCAATAGTGAAATCTGTTAACATTTTAATCAGATATTAGAATCACCATTTAAACATGATTTGGAATTTCAAACAGAGTAAAGGTAGCTTATCATTTGTGTGTGTAAATACATCGTGTCACTTACCTTTCATGCATTTCCTTAGCTTCCCTTTCCTTCCTCTTGATTTCCAGTTCTGCAAAAAGCTTCATAGTTTGTTTGTATACTGCTTGCTTGAACTGTAAAAATACAAGTGAAGTCAGGTAGTACCCACATATAGCAATACACATCATGATAAATACAAATGATGCTTCATTTTAGAGGTCCCATGTTTCCAGGGAATTTCATTGAAGCTTTCCTCATTTTCCTAACAAAGATATTTCCAAAAAACATATGCACTTTGGTACTAATTACATGGAAAATAGAGAAACTTTTACTTTCTTCTGTTTGTAAGAAACAAAACTGGGAAATCATGTTGTAGGTAAGTGAAAAATCATTCATTAATAGGGATCAAACCTTACATAATCAAACTCATCACGGTTTGAGTTTAAAAGAATATTTTTCTGTCACTTTAAATTATCCTAAAATGTTATGTAGGCTGAATTTTTACTTTGTTTTCAGCACTGTCCCACTGCATATATAACTGACTTACTACTTCAGGGTCATCCTCCTCCACATCCTGTAGTTTCCCGTCTTTCTTCAACTGTTTCTTCTTTTCCTTTACCTATGGAGGGCACAGAGTGGCAGAAAATAAATTATCAACCAAATACAGATGATGATAGCTGATTTAATATAGATGCAAAGTGCCTGCAATGCTTTAAAGATTGAGAGAAGGTGATGAACACTGACCATATGCTCCACATATTCCTTTCCAGCATGAATCACGTCCAGTGCTCTCTTCTTCTGTTCAGGATCTAGTAGTAATTTGTACGCCTTGTCAACAGCTAGAAAACAGTACATTTTCAAGAGAAATTAAATTTGTACAGGTTTCTTTTGATCTAGTCACAGTATGCATAAATGTACTATTTTACTGTGTTATATACTAATATGGGGATGTATATAATTTACCTTCAAAGGCTTTCTGTGATCTGTCTGGATCATCCTGATTTTTGTCTGGATGGACCAAGATGGACAGCTGCACGGTTAAAAAGATCAGATTAAAAATTAAGAAACAAAAACATAACAAAATACACAACAGGGCACTACTGCAACAATCACAGACCCACTGAATTGTTTTCCCATCGTTCATTTGCTTACCGCACGGAATCTTTTCTTCAGTTCATCTTCTGTTGCTTCTGGATCGATTTGCAGAACCTGAAAATTATGTGAACACTGACACTGAAACTGACAGTTTATGAGTTTATGAGATAACCATTGTTAAAATAAGCTTAGTGAAAGGTGGAGATTGTTGTGACAGTAATGGTGGTGATTATCATGCTCTGGTGAAAGCTTCACATCAGAAATCAACTCATGGTAATTTTGTGCTGTTTTTGATATGAGGAGAACTTCTCATTTTTTCTTATTCATTTTAGGAAATACACACTCACACACAAATACCTTTATTTGGCATTGTGTTAGGTACAACAACTTTATATGTAATTAGGTGCACAGGTGACTCGACACCTCTCTAAAAAAAGCTTAAACAAAAATATTGTTACCTTCATAAAAGGAGGATTTATTACAGGAGTGTTGTATTAGACTGCATTTATTTTAGCTTAGTGTACCTAATAAACTGCCAACTATTAATACATACAATACAGTGCTAAATGTTTAGGCACTTGTGGTATATAGGTTCTAATCTATACTGCAGTGTAGCCTAATCATCATACTGCCATGATGACCTCAAACATACAGCCAGAATCATAAAGAAGTAGAGTAGTAGTAGTGTGTCAAGAAGAACAAGCAGTCATGAAACAGATGGCCTGGCCAACACAGAGCCCTGATCTCAACATTATGAAGTCTGGGCTTACATAAAGAGACAGAAGACACCAAGACAACCTAAATTCACATTAGAACAGACTACCTGCCAAGTTCCATGTAAAGAGAAAAAATAATTTGTGCTGTTAAAGGCAAAATGGCAAAGAATATTTATTTGATTTGGCTTTACAGCACTTTGGATAAAGATAGCTGATAAATAAAAACTATCCATGTCGTCAGACTTAAAAGATTTATCATTTATGATAAAACTACATTTGTTCACTTACCTCAAAGGGATTGAGATTGAAGTAGGATGAACCAGGTCTTAGCAGTCTGTCTATCTGCTGCTTGGAAGTTAACACAGAGTCTCTCTTCTCAATCTGCTTCACCTGTTAAGGTGAGATCAAAACACCATGAAAACAAAGATGGGAGGTTAAACTACCGCCGTGGCATCAACTCCTGCCATCTGTAGTCTGAAACGACACGGTGTGTATAATTAATATTTAGGTTTTAACATTATTTTTCTGGTAACAAGAGTACAGCCAGCATTCAGGCACAACGTGTGTGAGTAAACACAAAGGATCGTCTGATGTTGGACTTATTCGTTGGGTAAATAACGTATCTAGCTTGGATTAGCTAAATGTAATTAGACTGTCTAAAGCGAACACAGCAGTTGATGCTGCTGCTAGGCAGACAGCTAACAGCACCTGTCGTGACAATAACTAATATGTAGTATCCAGCAGTGTTTGGCTTAAGTTGCTAACGTTAACTTGTCTTATTTGTGATCTAAGGTGATGTCCACATAACACTAGAAAGACGATCTTGCTCACAAAACAACCCAGTGGCTAAACGTTAGCTTGTTGTCGCTAGCTTATGCTCATCTCAGTCAGGCCTCGTAGCAGGTGATAATCATAAAACTCGTTTGGTAACAGACTTCAGCCCAAGTACAGTGAACGACACATTCAAAATACATACAATCACATAAATATAATCATACCTCGGTGTAAAAGTTTTGAAATAATTCATCCGACACATTATGACATGAAGGCTCTCCTCCGGCGGCCGCCATTTTCCTTCAGGTTTACATGTGACGTAAAACACCACGTGACCAGTGAGTTCAGCGCAAATCCGTTTCTTCGATTTAAAATATAGATAAAATGCAGCGGTATGTTAGAATGAGTATAAATACCAAACCAACTGACTACTAAACTACAAACTGCAACTATATTTACCCAGGAGACAGGATGTGAAACATAATTGAAAAGGAGACGTATTTGTTTTTTCAACCAGGTATATTTTATTTTGAAAAGCCAGTAACTTAAAAGCCAACTTCCGCTCACTCGTTGTAAGGATTTAAGTGTGTAGTCGTCCACAATTAAGCTGCAGTTGCAACTGTTTTATATTAGTGAATATCATATTTCCCAAGCAGCTTGATTCACACTTCTTCCCGGCATGTTCACTTATTCGTGTTTACTACATTCAACAACCCAGAGTAAATTATCGCATAGCGTCGAATTTCGTTGCCATTCAGTTATAAATAAAAACCGGTGGTGCTGGAAACACTGTCCAACGACGTTTTGCGATGTATTACTGCCTGGTTAGAAACTAATATGTCGCCCCTAAAGTGGGACATTTTTAACTGCGATGACATTACTACCTTGTAATTGAAAACATTGCAAACGTCATAATGACCTCGTTGATGATGCACAAAAGTAGAAGTACAAGTTGTACTCACACGTCAAACTAAGAAGCTGTAAATATACATACACACACTTGCATTGGTAAACAAATGTATTGAACAATCAAGAGCAAGAGATCATTTACAGTGATATTTCCTTAAGATGGATAAGGAAGCAGCAGCCTGCTGGATGGAGCCTCTGGATAATATGTCCATCAGCTTTATCCTCATATGCTTCTAGAGAAAGTGGAAAAACAAACATTAAACATTAGAATATAGATAGTGATACATTATTGATTAAAAAAATCATTAATTGTACTTTTGTAGAAATCACATTTTGTATAAAAGTAATGCAATTACTACAAACCAAAGCTTTTGCCAATAGGAGCTGCCGCACTAGTTCACAATGTTCCTCACCTGTGCCTTGGAACGGGGAAGCTGGCTGGTTATTCTAGTCCAGAATCACAAATATAGCCTTGTTAAGTTGTTCATTTTGAGGCATGTGAAACCCTGGGTTTGATGGGTCTGGCTCACACCTCCTTGGAACTGTGTCTTGAGAAAACAGGAATACCACTGTGGAGCAGAAACAGAAGTTGGTGAAGGTGGAGCTGATTTTAACACCTTATATAGTGACAGGAAGTTAATCCATATATGATACATCAGCCTTTTACTAATATATAATGATTTTTTATAAGAATCTAATCCTGCAAAAAGTAACTAGTAACTGATGATGTTAAAATAAATGTAGTGGAGTGAAAGTACAATATTTTTTAAAAGTAAAAGTAACATAAAATAGAAATACTCCAGTAAAGTACAAGTAGCTCTAAACTTTACTCAAGTACAGTACTTGAATAAATGTACTTAGTTACTTACCACCTCTGTTTTGTAAGCATCATGCCCAACAAGATCATCAGAAAGACACAACACATTGTCTATAATAAGACACAGTTTGAGGTACTTGTACTTTACTAGAGTATTTCCATTTCATGTTACTTTTACTCAACTGCAAATCAGTGCAATATATTGTCCTTTTACACGACTATATTTCTTTACAGCATTACTTAATTGTTACTTTTTTAGAGGTTAAGATTCTTCTAAAAATTTTTTTTATAAACTAATAAAATACGTAAGTATCATTTATGGATTTAGCCACTGCCACTACATAAGGTGGTTAAAATCAACCCCACCTTTACTGTTTCTATTCCACAAGTATGTAAGTAACAACACATTTTTGCCATGAACAACAAATCTTGACTAAACATGTATATTTATAGTAGCAGAAACATCAAATACTTTAGGTAAAAACAATTTTAAAAAATCTTTTTAGGTAAAATTTGTATGCCAATTTCTCAGTTGATGCTCAGAGAGATTTTGAAAACGAAACAAAAAAACAAAAACAAAACAACTTACAGAATTTACTCTGGGAAGTACCCAGGTTGTAAAGAGACAAAAAGGACATCAAACATTATGTTTTTAATTATGTCAAAAAGTCATACAGCAGAAATATGTTGAGACTTTGAGTTTTAGTTGAGATAATGAACAATCTTACCAATCAGTCCCTTCCATTTGTGTGAATTCATTCACATGGATGGGGGCAGCTCCTTTTACTGCCTGGTGACAAGAGGCAACATATAAGGACACAGTTCTGATATGAGAAGCTGTTTAAGGACATGCCAGCATTTGAAGGCACTTAAATGCAAACCAAAATGTGTGTGCTAATTGCTAAATTAGCTAATATGCTTCATACATCCCAAGCTTACCTGTGTAATATAAAAAGAAAAAATTATAGCCCTTCTACTGCCATCTTGTGGTGTTAAAAGTAAAGACATCCGTTTTAGGCACATCTATTGTTCCTATATTAGACATTTTCACTAATATTTAACTCAGTATCCCCACTACAATCTGCATAGATTTTAAAAACAGCTCCTTAATATTATATAATATTAATGTCTACCTATTAATTAACCCCTTTCAGGTCTGAAAATACCCAATAAGTGCAGCGTCTGATAAAGGAACAACGGACCTCTAATTGTGCTGGTGGGAAACTGCCTCTAGTGGCATAGAAGAGGAAATGACAGCTGGGGTGATTTTGGTGCAGTAAGCCAAGACAGTCAGCTGGTTGTTTAGGGTTTATAACACTTACCAAGTCCTTGACTGCTTCTGGCTGTTAAATGCAGTCTAAAGAAATTGCCACCATTTGGCTCTTAAAACTGTGCATGAATTTTCATATCACTCAAGGGTCGAAATATGCACTATGTATGTCTATGGAAGAAATATGCAGTTTGTGCAGGCTCTATAAATAAATAAATATGCCAGTTACAATTTTAAGATTTTCAATGAGTCTTCAATCAACCTTAGTATATCATTATTCTTCATGTCCTGGAAAAAACTCAAACTCCTACTAAATTCGTAGTACAGTATATTGTAAGGAAAGAATAAAAAGGACAGAGTATAATTACAGCTAATGTTTCGCCAGTGATTACAATTAGCTACAGGAGAGGAGACAGTACTCTGTGCAAGGCTAGCTCACCCTTGAGTACCGTTCAGGTGAGTCCCTCATTCTAGTGGTGCCGCTCTCAATGCTTCTCCACCTAGGCAGGTTGGAATAAGAGGACAGACACATGAAACAAAATACAACACCATGGTACCAAAAGGCAAATGCTAAAAACACTTTTCTATGATAAACAAATTCTGAAAGGTTGTCCGTTGCTATGGTAGATTTTAAGAATTTTAACCCTTTGGATGGTCAGATGACCTGCATGGCAACTTGGCATAAAAGTACAAATCAATTCAAAATTAATTGGTCCTAAACATGTCAGCATCATGACAATACTGTGCAGGTGACATCTCACCAATATCCAAGACTATGTCTTTAAAGTGTGTCTTAACAGGTGTACACAGTGTATGTTTTAGCAGATGTCAATCAGTCTATCTTAACAAATTCCATTTATGTATAAAGGTGTTAAAAACTATTACTGGAGCTTCAAGGCTCAGGAAATTTACACCTCTCATATTTACTGGTACATTACTATAACACATCCCATCGTAATTTGCACACAGCATCATGTACACAATTGTGTACACTTGCACAAAAACAAATTTTCTTGGCTGTGTCCCCTTGACCAAAATGTTGCTCTGTTCTATTTTGAGTAATAGGTCATGAAGCATACAGTTTTCTCAAGGATAAATTATGTATGCAAAGCACTCAATGTTTTCCCAGTACAAGAAACCGCAGAGAACAACCTTTAGTAAGGTTAGGCTGAAGTTTACTAAAACATACACTGTTTACCTGTGTACACAAATTTTGACCAGACAGACCTGATGCTGCGTAATAACAAGAAGTCAAGATTAAAGGTTGCTCATTTAATAATTGTTCATACTGCTGCAACATTCAGTATATAAATTCAGAGTGCAGAAAATGCTGGTTATCTAATGTCACAAGCACTGAAAAATAAAGGGTTAAAATCCTGTTTAATTACTGTATATTCACACCTTTCAAATTCTCGTCATGCTGTTTTTTTTTATTATTCTTTGCTGCAAAAAATTTGACTTGGAAAAGAAGATGTTCATCCAAATGTGAGAATTGATGTAAAAATCAAATCAAATACTAAATGACAACACTGAATTTGAGTATCTGACAATTGACTGATGCTCAGCTGAGTTTTATTGAAACGGAACAAACGTAAAAGTTATAAATACAAAGAACATCAGAGAACAAACTGCTATGGCTCTTAAGGTAAGCCAAACCAAACTCTACTGGGCAAGTCAAAGAAAACATAGGAAGTTATGGTATCAGTTTTAAAAAAAACACAATTTATCTACTTCTAGAAATGCTAGGCATACCACTTTGAACGTTACAAAACTTTGATTTCTTCCTTCCTGTGGATTCTTTTCTCCTCCACTGCAAAAAATAAAGTATGAAGCTCTAACCATAAGCATTTATTTACAAGCATGTCCCTAAGCAACTATGAGAAACCACAAATAAAGGGAGTACAAGAGGGAAAGGGGAGGAAAGGGGCATGGACAAAAACTTTCTGCAAGGCAATATCATTATTTAATGTCCTCTCAGACTTTTGAGAATGAATGTCCACTTTTTTTTTGTAAATGTTCATTGTTGGCTTTAAAAGAATAAGGAACAAAAAGTAACAATAAAAGTGTTTTGTGTGTTTTTTCTAAGACAAATGTCCCAGTGTAACCGTAGGAGTAAGAAATGGTTCACAACAACGGTTACGTTCACTTCTTCAGCCAAAAGGCTTTCCAGCCAATCATCTTGAGCCAATTCTGGGGTCTGTCCATTTTGAGACATATACATATTTATTTTCATGAGGGATGAAGAATAAAAAGTCAATCAAAAATTCTGGCCAATCTCCTGTTATTTTTTCTTTTATTGTTGTTTTTCTCATCTACTTCCACTGTTGCCCATAAGAATCCTGTGAAAACTCCATGGTGTCATTACTGTAACCATAGTTACCGGAATAGTCGGCCCCTTGCTGCAGGGGCTGCTGGGCGATGGGCTGGGACCCCCAGTTCTGTTGGTTGTTGGTCTGGCGGCGCTTGGAGTCAGGCTGGTTAAACACATCTGCCTTCCTCTTTCCGCCGACGTTTCCCCCGCGATTGCCCCTGGCTCCGCGAGGACCGCGGCCCCTCTGTGGCTGGAAAGGGGCTCCCCGCCCTCCTCGGCCACCCCTTGGACCACCAAGGGGTGGCCCTCTTTGGGCGTATCCACCGCGGCCTCGTGCCGGTGGTGCTCCCCGAGCCCTAGGTGGAGGAGGTCCTCCCCTGCTGGGACGAGTACCACGGCCCCTCATACTGTACACATCTTCGTAGCCATAGTAAGGGTCTTCATAGCCACCACGGTAGTCATGATAGTCGTAGCCATAGTAGTCATCATAGTAGTCTTCATATCCATAGTAATCTGGTGGATAGGCATAGCCCCCTCGGCCACCACGACCCCTACCTCGGCCTGGTGGTGGCATGCGGGGAGGCGGGTAGTAGTAGTAATCATCATACCTGTAGAGCAGAGGATAGCGTTACATTTGTTTATTCCTTATTTTAGAAGTTAAGCAGCTGACCAATCACGTGCCTCCGTCCGTCTGACTCACCCTGCATTCCTGGTCGTCTGCCGAGCTGCTTGGCGCTCTTTCCTCTTCTTGTCTGGGGGCTTTGCCAGAACGATCTCAATTTCCTCTCCTCCTAGCTCCTTCCCGTTCATCTCATCCATGGCCTTAACAACAAAAAGAGGAATAATTTCAGTCACTTATATATAAATGTCTTAAATACAAAATACATAGTCTAAAACATAAGAAACCCACCTTCACAGCAGCATCCCTTTCTTCAAAATGGACAAAAGCATAGTCTTTCAGTTTTTTCACTCGCTCCAGCTTTCCAAACTGAGAAAAAGTCTTTTCAAGAAGCTCTTCAGTCACAGCTGTGGCCAACTTCCTGACAAAGAGCACCTTCACCTATACAGGCAAAAAAAAAAAAAATATAGGGAGTGCTTTAGACCATGGTTGCTGTCTTCTCAAGAACAAAAAGAGTAAGACCTACTAACCTTGGCCATGACCTCTGGGTCTGGCTCAGCAACAGGATCAGCCCACTCCACAGTGACTGGGTTCCCCCAAACTTTGACCTTGCCGCTCATTAGGCGACGGCGAGCCTGAGCTGCAGACTTGTGGTCTTCATACTCCAGGAAACAGAAGCCACGGTTCTTCTTCTTGTCATCTGGTTGATGGTACAATATCACCTCTTGGAGACCCTCTGTAACCAAACAACATATCTAAATTCACACAAGAGCAAAGGGACGAGTTGCATCACTTTTCACAGCTCTCATCCTTTATGATAGAGGATCTGTTTTAATCTGTTTCCCCAGCTTCATTACATAAGTAAAATCTGCATTAAGGACATCTCTCAGAAATAAATGTGAAATGATTTATAAGCAATCTGTTAAATTGAACAATGTTAGCGGGGGCTTGGAAAGTAGTAAATCAAACTCCAGAGTGTGTATTTTAGCAGTTTTTAGGATAATGGGTTTAGCATTGGCTGTGGTGCTTATAATCAGCCATGCATCAAGCTAACACTGACAGAATAATATAACATCTGCATGAGGTGATTTATAATTTTGAAACAAAAACACATAAGCTGAGCATCTTAGTGACCCCTACCTGGCAACTCGCATGAGCTTTGGCTTGGGCAGGAGGCGTGGGAGGGAGACTACATCCAACATTTTGAATTTGGACTGTAGTATCGCTCTTAAATGTTTGGTGTTATTGCTATGTATTGTTTCTTTAATCGACCCCTGCATGTTTAAAACTAACCTGTAACTTTGCCAAAGTCTTCCAATATACTTTCTCTTGTCTTGTTCTTTGGAATTGATCCAACAAACAGGCGATTGTTTGCAACAGATATACACACTCCCAAATACTTCCCAGGGCGGATTTCATGGTTATCACACTGGAAGTTAAATGGAGAGACAAACAACGGTGTGAAATACATTATAAACAGCAATCTATGAATGCACTTCTGTTGAAAAATGACAAACATAATTCTTATAAAATGACAGTTTTATTATAGAATGACATAGTTTTCCCAATGCCATGTCATACTACTTACAAGCTTCACAGCCTTTTGAGCATCATCCTTATTGCAGTAGGTGATGAAGGCATAACCTCTGTTCTGACCAGATAGAGGGTCCATCATTAACCTGAGGTCCCAGATGGGACCAGCAGACTCAAAGAGCGGGACCAGCTCGTCTTCATACAAATCCCTAGGGATTTTTCCAACGAACACCTGATGAAGAAGAGAGAAAAAGGTGGACAGGTGTAAGGATTCGAAAAGCACAATAATCATCACAATTTTAGTGTTTATAAATGATAATATGGGACTAATCCAATATTGTAAATAAAAGCTTTAAAAAAATCAGAGGCTTGAAGAGACAGACAAGTTTAAATACAACTATTCATCTTTTAACAGTCACATATGTACCTCTGTTCCGATCCCTGGTTGTGATCCTTTGAACACATCCTCAGGTGGTGGACCACCATATTTTCTTTGTCCTGTGGTGACATCCAAGGTGTATCCTGTCCGCTCCAAGAGAGCCTGGAAAACACAAGAAAGAAAACATTAATTGAGCTGCATTACTGAAGAGGCCAGTTTACATGACATAAGCAGTGAAGCTAAACCACATGACTTTGTTTACCTTTATTTTTGCCTCATCTGGGCCCTTGGTGGACTCTTGTACTTTGCTTCCTTGTTTTTCTCTCTGTCTGTACGTCTTCATGACTCCACAAAGGAAAGCACTTTTATTCTACATTAAAAATAAGATTGGATTTAAAAGAGGAATGTATTTGTAATACTGTACATGAAACTCAACAGAAAGGAAAAAAGCAATGTAATCCATCCATGTGGTTACCTGTACATGAGACAAATCGCTCTCTTTGAATTGCTGCAGTACAGTAAGTGCTCCCTCCTCATTGAATTCCCGTAGTGCATCAATAGCCCTTTCATCCAGGTCAACATATGCCACCAAGCCTACAAATACAAAGCATAGTCACTTTGACCATTAGAGATTGTTTAATATATTTCCCAACCATCTGAGACAAAACAAATACCACCCACCTGTCTGGAAGATATTATCCAGACTTTCAGCCACTTTCTGCGGCAGTCCAGCATCGATGAGCGTCTGGTAGTTCTCTGTGTGTGTTGTTGTCACATCCATAGGCTCTTCTTCCTCCTTTGCCGGGGCAGAACTACCGTTCACCTCAGCAGCAGCCATTCTCCTGCAACATAACAACTGATTAAATTCTTAAGGATTTATTTGTTTTGTTTTTTACACAGACTGATCAAACAGGAGACGGATTTTTGTTAATCCAAATTTATATTCTAACACAGACAACTTTCTTATATCAGTTATTAAATAAATGTAGCTAAATTGGATTGAAATGAATGAACATTGCGATTTAACTTTAAGTTAATGCCCATTACCTATAAAACAATTTCTGTCATTTCAAACAACGATATGGTGCAATAAATAAGCTCGTAATAAACGACAGATGGATTACATTTGTTAAAAACGTTATTTGATAACTGAAACTGAAACCCTTTAAATACAACAACTCAACCCGGTCACTTAAAGAAACCACCGGGAGCCACGGTCCCGCCCCCTTCACATGCAGGTTGCTAGCTAGCGAGGTTAATACATTTTATTTTTTCTTTATTTGCACAATAACTTTCTGAGCGAAAGCGATTTCTACAGTCTGATAGATACATTTTGGTTTTCAGAGCAAAACATATAAACAAAACATGTTCTCGTGTTGAGCTAATAGTAATACTGTTTAGCTTGTCGGCTAGCTAACGAGCTTATACGAAGGCCTCGTCGAGCAGAAAGGCACCATTCACAAATCAAACACATACGCCGTACAAGGTGCAAACCGACAGTTAGCAAAACTTACCAGTCTAATTCAGGAAAGTAACAGTGGCGTGTATTAAATTGTGAAACGATCAACTTGTCGGGTGTACAAAAATGTCTGATAAGAAGAATGCGTTTGAATCTAACCCACGAGACAAATTTCCAGACAGCTACAGTCTCGTCGTCGGCTCGCCCGAACAACGCCACTGCTCGGCAAACATCGCGAGATCTCAACGAAAAAAAACCCGAAACTCGCGGTAGAGGGGGTGCGTTTGTTTTGACATGTCAGGACAATCATTCTCAAGCAGATCCACAAAGGTTTTACATACACTTCAAACAAAACACGAAGGTAGTTTTACATTCATAACCACACGTGAGGAAACTGAACAATCCGAGCTAAGTTGCTATGCTATTCATTATGGACAAGCCACGTACATTTAGCGGGCAACGCAGTGAATCAAATCGAGCGCTTCACCATCAACTATCCAACCACTGACGTTGAAATTTGACTGGCACCAGTACAGCCCAATGAAATTCACTTTGCTACACAAACGATGTACATCATGTCTTTACTTAGAAAAGCAACTGCAATTCAAGCAAAACTGACATCTTGACAACAAAGAAGGGGAAATAAAAAAACTCACATCCTCAACAAACTTTCAATAAGGGTGAATTAAGGACTTTATTTTTTTTTTCCCTCCCCCAGTATTCATGGTGTCAGTATGAAGTCTTCTACAGGACCTGCCTTGATGAGCAGTAAATCAATCAATATCTGATAATCATTGACTTTTTCAGGAGGACAATTAGAGGCCTCCCAGCTTCAATCGTCGTGGCTGAGCTTTCTGATTTTGCCCTTGTGGCGGTCGATTTCCTTCTGTAGGCGCTCGATCTCCTTCTTGTGATGCTCAATCTCCTCTGAGTGATGCTTCCTCAGTGCTTCCATCTGCTCCTTCTCCTTCTGCCTGCAGGAGGAAACAAGAGAAGAAGAACATTGTTAAATTAAAAAAACAAAACACATACAGCCTTCAAAAACATTACTTCTAAAATAATGACATGCTTCCCACCTGAAGTACCGCTCCTCCTCTGCTACTTCTCTCTTTCCAAATGCACCACCTGCTTCTCTCACAGAGCCTCCTCCACCTCCGCCTTTGCCTGCTCCCTTGCCCAATTCACCAAGCTGGAAAAAGCAGAGGAAATACTTAGTTACAGCTTCGATAAAAGAAAAGCTTCTTAAAGTACAGTAGTATTCTGGATTTCATTAAGTATAAAGTCACAGAGGCAACGTATTGTGCAAGATTAGTAGATTTTTTGTCTGAATACAAGGTTGCACAGATTCCTGTGTTCCTAAATTTAGACTCTTCTCAACTGACTGCTGCAAGAAGCTGGGAAGCAATTAAAATTTCCTTTCAATAAAGCCTCTACACTAATAAGCCAAATGTATAACTGCTCGAGACATATGCAATGTATTTACGCGAACGCATCCTTATTAAACAACTGTACTTTAAAACGAATCCATGAAACGTCATAATCAAGCGACCCTGGTCAAGTTTAGCAACTAGCCTGACTAGCTCCACACGGCTTCGTCCGTGAACGCTGGTTTTAGCAAGCTAATGGTAACATTCAAAAACGCCTTCCGTCCGCGGGACGCCAAAATTTACCTGATCGGATGCCATTCTAATTTGAGAAACGATGCATCTCCTCAGGTTTACTCTCAGAAGAAAGCCTGACATTGTCACTCAGATACTACCTGCAACCGCGCCAAAAGCAGAGAAAACTTTATTGTTTCTACCAGTCCTTGCTCAAATCGCGGAAATTTGAAGTAAACGTCAAACATGGGCGTGGAGAGTCCAGAGGCACCTCTGGTACACGTAAGATAATTACTGCCGCTGCGTGGTGAGGGGTACAAGCTGCATCAGTGCAGCGAGCGATTCACGCTGCGGTTTAAATGTGAAAATGCTCAAACACACGTTGTCACCTGCAGCCTGTGAAATAAAACATTACTGAGTTTTAATGCAATAGTTAATTATCTTTTCACTACATTTCTGGTTGCTGAAAACAGAACGAATAGACACAATGACATAAAACCAGGTCATGATTTTTATTCTGTGGTTTTCTAACAAAAATCAGCTGTGTGGCACTGAAGTCACATTTAATTCACACGCTGTAAAGCTAAACAATTTTTTGGGATTGGAAATTCAGGAATTCCTTTACTTTTATGAGCCTAGTCAAGATGACTTAGTTTGACCTTTAAGGAATTAACTCTGGCCAGGTCTCATGTTTGAGACAGTTAAGTGGCGCACCATGAGAACAGTAAAACATGCAAACATTATTTTTCAGGTGCAGGTGATTCCAGAAAATTATTAAAGTTTTGCAACAATAAAATGCAAGTTCCCGCTCCTTCATCCCCTCATTTATTATCATTTTTATCTACAGATAAAATTGATCTACTGATAGATTCACTCCTGAGAAGTTTCACAGGGCTATCTAATCAATATTTGAATTTTTATTGTCTGCAGAGAGTATAGCAGTCTGACATCCATGTGCTGTACATTACTCAAAAGGTTGAGACCAGGTGCTCATCTCTCAAGTGCTGAATGAGACACACTCAGCAGCACAAAGGGAAGGTTTGCACGGTAAAGAGAGGTGGTGTGAGTCACAATGGAGTCCTACTGATGAAGATCCCTTTCTGACAGACAGTAGTCATCTCAGCACAGTGTGTGTGTGTGTGTGACCTCCCTGACCCCGACACCCCACTTTTCAACATCTGGATCCTACTGGAGGTACTGGTCAGTGAGAAAGTGTAGGTGTGGTTCTGTTTGTATAATGACATGCTGTCACCTGTCAAGCTGTTCAAGCTCAGCAATGATTATGATGATCAGGAAGATCCTGTAATCATGCAGACTTCTTGGGCCACTGTGTTCTATAATGCAAGATGCAGGTCTATAAATATGGAAGAAGAAAATACAGAAACTGAAGGAAGAAGAGGCTGTATACAACTTGGAGACTGTGCAACAACCCATTAACAGGATCAATGAGAAAATACTTAAATGAAAATAAAAGAGATATAATATAGATTTGAACATGCAGAGAGGTATTTTCGATGTTGCTTCATTCTTTTCACATTAGGAACCTGAGGTAGTAACACCGTTGCAACAAGTGGTGGCAGTATGCTCTCATACAGATGGAAAGCATCTGATATATGTTGCAATAAATATGGAATAAGAATAGGTTATCATTAATTTAACATCCATATAAAACTATCCCTTCTCTCCATATAATGGACGACAGTGAGCGCTGCTCTCACTTTGTCTGTGAAATGAGAATGGAAATTTAGTTTCATATAGAACAATGAATATTGCAGCTCACTAATCATCGAACAGAAGGTTCCAATATTCACATAGGCAGTGATTGTGCTGCATTCGTCATACACTCCAGTGTGACAATGGTAAGAAGCCATAATAACTGGCAAATCCTCCAAAACGATGACTCGTGTGAACAATAATTGGAATATTCTTGTTTCTAAATAGATAAAAAACATATGTAACTTTCTTATCAATATCTTTTAATGCAAAATTACCCATGACGACATAATAAATCAAGGCTGAATTGAACCGGAAGCCCTTTTGCTTTGTTTGAGAGAAAATATCAACTACCGCACTAAACCCAAATTGAACTCTGAGGGCTGTTTTTGTTGGCAGCTGTGCGTGTTTGTGCATATTTCTTTTATGTTCATGTATGGACTTCCGGTCTACAGGATACAGGGCACCGGTTACCTGCATCCTTTCGAAGCTGCTCACCTCGCTGGCTCAAGTGTTGCCATAGGAAATAGTATCCTGGCAACAGCACTAACCTGAGCAAAGACAAAGTAAGGTGATGCTGACAACAAGATGTGACACACTGTTCTTGTATGAACAATCCATTTTCATAACCTCTGCTTGCAAGGACATTCATTACAATTTTGTCACAATATCCCATCAGCATCTTTGCATTATTAGTCCCTAGAACATTTAATCCACATCATATTTGCATGGCTCCATTTAACAGAATTTTTTTGGTGCAGTCTTTTATAAATCCACATGTTTGGATATCATGCATAATGCTCATGCTCTGCCTCCGTCTGCGCGTCAATAATTGCATGAAATAGGGCTTCCAATCTCAAATTCATTCATACCTCTAGAGAAAAGCATGCTAATATACCTCTGGGGATGTAAGCAAACCTTTTGTTCAGGAGTTCAACACACTGTTGATATAGTGTTGTCATGGAGCCATTCCTTTCCTAGAAAACATAAATTTTATGCACATTTATTCAACCTTATTAAACATGCAGCAAATTGATATTCAGTTGCATTAGAATTGCAATGCAGAAAACTGTAAGCTGTGATACTGTGTGAGCATAAACCCTGATTAATTCTGGCTTCCTGAGTTCTTCTTTATGCATATTCAGCTTGTTTAATTGTCAAAGTCTCAGCAAGGTCTAGTTCAAATAGTGGCAGTCGCAGCTAGCAATGGCCCTTCTGTCACCTATATAGAGAATTTATGACAATAAAGTTTTGTGACATACGGTACCATTTGTCCTGATTTTTTTAATACAATTTCTGTTTCTGCATTCACCTATTGCCATCTGAAAACACATCTGAAATCCTTCTTCAGTTGCAGCATCTAGACCCTTATAATGACATTCTTCCATTAAAGGGAGTTTTTCCTCTCCACTGTTGCCTAGTGCATGCTCAAGTGGGACTGCTGGGTTTTCTACATAATTCTGTATATAGTTATATTCTGTGTAAGGTCTTAAACATTACCATGTAAAGTGCCTTGAGATGACTCTGTTTTGATTGACAAACTAATAATTTTCTTTAAGTCTTTGCATGTTTTCCCAAGATTTTGTAATTTCTAAATTGCCAAAATAGGTTGCTTCTAACAAAACTTAATAGAATAGATATTTAGAAGTTATCTTTTACTTTTTCTGCTGGTGCTGATACTTATTGCTAATAGCCCTCATGAGCTGCCTGGATGTTGCCACTGTTGCCATAGTGACCATCAGGACTGATAAAGGGGTCCAGATACTTTGTGTTTGCACATACATGTTTTTTTGCACAAAGAACGCTGGTCACCAGATTCATAAGCAGCTAATGTCCATTTAAAGGGAGAATTGACTCATTTAGCAAACTGATTACAATGTGAAAACATTTAATTTATTTTTTGAAACCATTACATCACTTTTTCTCCAACCTTGCAGCACTAGACTACTCTCACATAGCAGCTGCATTATACAGTAATGTAAAGGCTTTGACTGTTGAACTGTATATAAACCTCCTTGTACAATCACACTGGAATTAACTGTAATTGTGAGCCATCCATATATAAAGCGGCAACATGTTTTCTCATCATGTTAGCAGTTGTCTTAGGCTGTACTCGGTGTATGCAGTGTGTTAATTGTGGTGGATTAATTAAAATTTTTTTAATGTAAACATCCACAATCTTAAAATATCATGTTAGTATTTGCTAATTAGCTTTAAATCAAAGTACTATTGAAGGTTAGGGGAATTAAAAATCTTGATCTGATGTTGGCACGAAATGAAAAGTTAAGAGATGTCACCCAGATTAGGACGTGAATGTCTGTACCAAACTTCAAGGCAAGTGACATAGTGTTTTTTGAGATATTTAACCCAAGGTTGTCCAAAACATAAAGCCAGTAGATCACCAAAATCATAAGAGCACATCATGGAGTGCCCCTGGCGGCCAAACAGTCACAGTACATGTTACATAACTGCAGCGTTGCGGGTTCTAATGGGGCTGGGAACCTGTCCTGTATGTCTTACGCCTTCTCTTCTCCCTTGTTTAATGTTTGCATCTTCACTATTGTCTCGCAAGTAAAGTAAAAAAATGCCCAAAAACAAATATAAAAAAGAACACATCATCAGGGGACCATGTTGTGCCAATCCATCTTGTAGATGATGAAAGAAAGTTGTGGACTGACAATCCAGTGTTGTCCTCTCTAGAGTGCAGTTAGCACGGCTAAAAATGATATCTTCTCTATAAGAGGCAATAATTTCATTTAACTGGTGACTGCTCATGTAGCCTTTTATGCTTGATTCACTCACTTGTCACCACATGGAACCTCTCTCTAGGTTCCAGCTGATTTTATCCCTTTAAATGTCATGTTCACTTCAATATTAAAGCCCTCTGAATTCCATCATTGTCAGAACTGGTCATTAGCCATCCCTGGTCCAGTCAACCCCTGGGGTTAGCATACACTGTGAAAGTGAGACAAGTGCTAATACCCTTTAGGAAATCATTCTCAAGAGACTGTTGGCATTTAACTATGTTGCACAAACACTGCTTTATTTCACCACATCTGGCTTTTTGTCATTCTTTTTGTCAGGTAAAGAAGCCACATGGGGGTACAGTGATCCTTTAGTGCAATAAAAAGAAAAGGTGTGTGTGTGTGTGTGTGTGTGTGTGTGTGTGAAGCCAAGAGAGACACAAACACATGTTGTGTTGGGATAGATGTGTGTACGTGCTTATTTCAGGTCAATGAGAGACCATATAATGTCAACCTTCACAGCCCTTCTCTTCAGTACTGTGATTGCTATAAATATATATTGACAATCAAGGGCAATTGTCAGAAACCCATAGGGCAGCGATATAAACTGTCTCACTGTTTTTTGTTTTTGTTACGCTATGAAAGACAAGTGTATAATTTGAGCTGAAGGAAATGCTCAGTTTTATTCCATAGTTCATATTTACACACGGTACACACAACACACTTTGTAACAAACACGTGACAACTGACATTCCTGTGCTGTGCTGTACTGAACACAACATGGTCAGTTGCTTGAAAAATCTTGTAATAGAAGTGTAGTGTAGTGTAGTTGTGTAAACATTAAACTTTCAAAACATGCAATAAAAGCAAAAATTTCCTCAAACATAACACGACTTGTGTTCCCTGTCGCTGACGTTTAAGACCTATAGTAATCATCTAGACTAGACAAATTTGGACATTTAATGTGGCCCAGTGTTCAGACTGTTTTCTTTCTTCAATGAAAAAACAAAACAATTTTCACCAAAAATCAGAAAAACTCAGAAACAATGTTTTTTTTACTGTATTTTATTGCATAATTTAATTCTTTTTTCCACACTGGTCAAAAGGTGAATCCTGTAAATACTATTGTAAAAATACAAATAAATAAACATAAAATAAACGGAAGGATATTTATGCCGGGCTTGCATATAGGTGCATTAGAACAATATAATTATGCTAGTAATTTCCCTTCAGCTGTGAACTGGCCTTTTGTTTGACATAGGTAATTAAATAAAGCTTGGAGGCTTTGGGTGACACTTGCTTTTACTGTTTTGAAAAAGGATGTAAAAAATGTGTGAAACCAATGGAAATATGGAAATACATTTGCAAAGGAAGACTACTGCTGTTGTAAGAAGGTGATGATCAAGTGGACCCCAGGTTCAATAAGTGTGTCTTAGAAATTGAGAAGAACAGTATATTGAACGCTCCATTTACTATTTTGTTGTCCATTGTGTAATAACTGAAAGAGTGGGAAGAAGTGTTTAAGCAAATGTGGAAAGCTGTAAAAGACTGCATAGTGTGATTGCAAGCACACGAACAGCTAATAAATGGTCCCACAGGTAAGACTGTTTGTTTTTTCTGAGGACTCAGCCTTACTGCTTAAATGGTGTATTGGTTTGCATCACACAGTGCAGGATTCTGTTTTTATTGTGTCCACACCTGCATGTTATTGCAATAACATTGCATCAAGTAAGTGTGTTATGAGTGAGTGAGCAGGTGATACTTGCTGCACAGTACCTTATGTTGACAGGCTGTAGGGAAACCTCATGAAACACACTGACTAGTTCCAGTGATTTAGTTCACATGTACCAATCCTTTAATTGTAAATCAGTTTGTCTAATCTCTGTGTTTTTTTTCAGTGCCTCAGATGAAATGTCACCATTTGTATGACTAATGGCATTTGTCATACAGCTGACAAATGCCAGTAGTAGTGACATTATTCAGTATTTCATGCCTGAACAGCAGTAGCTTTTCTTTACTTTGGCTGATTTCCTCAGGCTTTTCTTTTCTCCTTGTACCCAGTGAAAAATTGTGTGCGCTGCAGATAACTTTGAGTTGAAACATGGCCCGTTCAGTCACAAAGTCACTGACAGTTTCAGGAATAAGATACAGGGTTTTGCATATCAATTGATGTTAACCAAGACATCAATGGGCACCATGATAGAGAAATTCTGCTTGTTCTTACTGCTCCACTGGGAGCACATTGTCAGCTGAAGAAAAGTACTTTTGGAAGAACTCTACTATAGTAGAGATTTGCTTGAGGATGGTTGCCAGTACAACTTAACCCCCCAGCATATCAATCTATTGCATATTTCTAGAAGATGTCAGTTTCTAAGTGGTATTATTCAGATGTGTACAAATAATTGCAATAAGATATATTTGTACCTAACTGAACTGTATATTAACAATATATGGAAATTTGTAAAAGGGAATGATAGCTAGCTAGATAGCTAGATAGATAGATAGATAGATAGATAGATAGATAGATAGATAGATAGATAGATAGATAGATAGATAGAT
>JAUMHL010000003.1:7944732-7981930 GCA_032362345.1 Sandelia bainsii | reverse complement strand
TAGATAGATAGATAGATAGACAGATAGATAGACAGATAGATAGATAGATAGATAGATAGATAGATAGATAGATAGATGTTCAGCAGTTTGTTCAGCAGCCTCCTCTCCAACACCTGCTCCAACGTTTCCAGTGGAGTCCCCAGCACAGAGCAGCCAAAGCTCAGCTGACTCCTCCAAATGTTATGCTGATATGTGGTTTTTAACAAAAAGGTAATGAAGTTAATCAAAATTGATTTCTTTCATATTCCATTTCCTTAACTTTATTGAAATATTAGCTGCAAGAAATGAGAAAAATTCAGTTTTAACAATTTTGCTGACTCACACTTCATAATTATAATAATTTCATGTACTGCTGACAATCATTAAAAAGACATTACTGCCTGTACAAAGATAAATCATCTTCTCTTTCTGTTCATTCACTTCTCTTTGGGAGTTTAAAGACCTTCTCCCTTTCACCCCTCTTGACGATTAGCATCTGCTGTTTCTATAGCAACTGCCTTGAATTAAGAGACATCAGGACCTTGCTGTTACTGCCAGCAAGGTGCTAATTGATACTGGATCTCACGTCGGGAGGGGTGGGGGTTGAGATGAGAACGGGGACTTGTGTTTGTACATAAGTGGATGTGTTGGAGGATGGGGGGTGTACAGTCATCGACAGCTTTAGGATGCTATTAAGATTGGTTTTCACAGCACAGGCGTGCATACACACACAAATACAGACTGCATCTGCATATATTAATCATTGTGAGTGACTGGATTTGATTTGCTAACAAATGATGAGGAAAGAGAGTCTTTATCCTGGTAGATACTGTTCTTCCTTGTAGATAGACTTCTTTATAGCTCTTTATTAACCATACTGAATGTGTCTAATGTGTAATCAGGTGTGCTGTATGTGCAGATGCAGACAGATGTTTCCATCTTTTTCTTTTTTCTTTGTGTTTCACATAATGTTTTTCTGTCTGTCTGTACCAATCTGTCCATTTTTCAGTAAATCTGTCTTCTTGTTCACTGATTGGAACTATCTTCAGGTCATGACATAAAAGAAATACAATTACAAGGGCCACAGTGATTCATGGGGTCTATTTTCAGTCACGTTTCAGATGTTGCAAAACTGGTAGTGCTCTGAACTGTTATGAGTAGACTGCACAGATATTGCAAAGATGACATCTGGTGTGAAAATAAATTAGCACGATACATAAAAATATTCAGAGGCCACAGAGAAAATGATGAATATAGTGTGATGTGGTAACAAATATGAAATGCAGTGAAAAATTGTGCCTATAGGAAAGCACCACTGCACAGAAGCCAGTCTGTTCTCCAGCTGACCTCACAAAATGAGCAGTGCTCAACAACTGGATGATGTAAATCTTCTTTTGTGTAGCCTTGCAGCTGAATTACAGCACACTTGTTCATTTAAAATGAAGAACAAGCACTGATAAAAAGGAGAAGAGAGAAAGCAGAGTAGCAATACTGCAGACAAAGCAGGCAAAACTAAATTTAAGCTGTTGACAACATTTTCTATTTTTAAAGAGATCAGAATCATATTCTGGCCCCTGTCAAATTTGTTTGTTTTCTCATTACTCAACTTCATATATCTTTTTTTTCTTTGTAATGATTTGCCTCCCTGCTAAGCATGAAAATAGAACAGAGGAGAATTGCACTTTTATCATCTTAGTGAGATTGCTGTTTTTTTGTACCTGCAAATCACATCTATATTTAGAGAGTGATAGGTTTGCCAGAGGCTTTAATGTATTTCCATGTTCTGCCTTCTGTTCTGCAGTTTCTTCAGTTAGTTACTTACTTGTTTACTTTTTTATTATCATTTTTGTTCTGGCTTTACATATTGGTGTCAGAAAAAATACTAATTGACTTAAAGAATCAGATTATTCTATAATTAAAGATCACATACTTATTGTAATATAGATGTGTTTTATTAGAAATAAGTCACATTCATTTTGTGCTGTGAAAACTGTACATTTACAGGAGGTAAAACAACTTAAAAAACAAAGTTGTGACAAGAAAATACAAAGGGGTATTCAATACAAGTAACTTGAGGTATGAACTGGGCTGTGGGCAGGGCATAGGAATATGAAGGGACAGGGGAATTGGCTGGTAGTACATACGAGTTACTGACAAAGTTATTAAAACACACTGTTACAGAAGACATGAGGTTCTATTACCCATTGCTACACAGCAGAGAGTAATGACAAACATCCCAAAGCACAGTTTAGAGATATTCATATGCTATCATTCATTCTATATAATGTTTGTTTTATAGAAGTACAATTATCTACCTGTCACATAATGCTCCAAATATGGAGTCTTAATATAAATTCCTTGAATTACTAATACAGATCTGTTATACAATATTCTCAAATAGCATCTATTTGCTCTGTAAATATGAGGAAGATGGTATAAAAGTTTTGAAACAGTGGTAAGAAAAAACTCTCGCCTAAATCATAATATCAGTCTTGCTTGAGCATCAAGCGCCCATCATATTGCACTATTTCACACTGATGGCTAAAAACACAAATGTGTTGAAGTCTTGAGGACCTGACACTGTACTGGAAGTTATGTCAGCGCCAGGAGCCTCTGCTCGGTCCAAGAGTCCTGCAAGGCTGAGAAACAAAAGGGCGATGATGAAAGGTCTCGCTGAATCCTCAAATCCACACATACGACACGGAAGAGCCTGCATCTGCCAGCTGAGAGGGGTACTATCCCCCGCTTCCTTGTAATTCCACCCAGCATTTATTTCAGGGTGCACTGCTCTTCCACTGTGAGAGTCTGTGTTCATCCTGGTGCTGGTGTTTTGGTATTAAAGCAGAATGCTGGAGAAACCAGGACATGTTAGGTAGCTAACCACCACCTTCATCACCACTCAGTATGTTTGTCCCAATGCAGTCCATATGGGCTCACAACACATTTCAGATGCACTGTTGTTTTTGGAGCCTAATGTTGTAGGTCACAGCACAACAAACAATAATTATTGTGCCTGACAGTCATGAGGGGAATGAAAAATCAAAATATAGTCTCATATTCAGGCTGAAGCAGTTCCAGCTATGAAGCAGTACAAATCAACACAAAAACTGATAAAGTAAAATAAAACAACTCAAACAACCTCACAAAAACAAAATGTGTGTGCCCATCTACCAAAATGCAGCGTATTGGACTCCAAGCATGAAAGTGGTGCCTTATGCTCTTGCACCTTTTTTGGAAGGTAACTTGACTAATAGAAGCAGCCAAGAGTTCCAGTTGTTCCTCCCGAGAAGCAGGGAGGACACACCTTTCAAATATTATTACATTTTTCTCCAGAGTTGAGTTTAAGGAAAAAAGAAGCACAGACATGTCAACCACATCTTCTGAACCCCTGCTGAAGGGTTCAGGAAACTTCCAGTGAAGCATTAATGGAACCACAGCCAGTCCTGGTCCATGGAAACCACTGATCGCTCCACTCTCGCTTTGCCCTTCAGAGCACTCTGACATGAGATACTCCAAGTCCACACAGAGAAGCTACAATAAACATCCCATCACCCCCACTTCCACTCCTCCATCCCTCACTCTCCCCTTTCCTTCCTGACCTGACTGAGGGTTTGAAGACTTTAGTTCTGGGACTTACTTTCTCCCTTTCTCCCTTTCTTGGTTTCCTCTATTCTATCCATACAGGATCCCATTCCCAAACCAAAAAGGTGACTGAGGTGAAATCAGGTGGCCTTGCTAGCCTCCTTCCTCCCCCTCAGACCTCTGTCTGCAGGTCGATAATGTCCTGTCCCACTAGTGGGATGGTAGTGCTGGTCTTCTCCCATTCGACAGAGTGCAGCTCCAGAGGCGAGGCAGCTAGGGGCTCCAGGTCTTTGCGCACCCATGCAGGGGGTGACTGCGGAATTCCCCGGACTCCTTCCCATGGCCTCTCCAGAGGAGCCTGTTGTTTGTCCTGTTGAAGCACAAAGAGAAGCGACTTTAGCACTGGTGTCACTCATCAGCCCAGAGGAATTCTTAATTTAATCAAAATGGAATGGGCTTCATTACATCAGAGGTGATTTAATAATAAAAAGGCATATTGGGGAAATTATTCCTCCTTGAGGCAAGTGTAATATCTGATGGGGTGTCTACTATAGGTACTAAATTTTGAGATAGTGAGGTTGTAGATAAACACTCACGCTGTGGTTTGTTTTGTCACTTCCTCCTGAAGACACACTCCATCTCACAGACTGTAAGAAGGAAGGAAGAAAATAAATCCTTATTCAAATGACCTCAAAGTAATGACAACCAACACGCAAGTCAGTGGTTGCTTCATAAGGTCATCAAATAATACTTTTTTTACATTGGAATTGCCTGTCTTTTTACTCTTTATCCATTTTGCTCTGCATTTCCTGGAGACTGATGATTTTGGTAATGGAAGAAGCATATTATCAGGATATGTTACCTTGCTGTCAGAAGCAGGTGACTCTCTATCTTTCTCAGCATGATGTAGCTTCCTGTTTAGGTCCTGGAACATGTTCTGGTGGCGTTTCTTTGTGTGCATTATTTTCTGCAAGAAGAAAAGTAATTTACTCTCAAAATGTACCCTCGTTATTATGCATTTCATAAATGCATGTCATTCATAATCATTAGAACAAACAGTGTCTATACAATATTTACCTCAAAGTCCAACTCAGCATAACGGGATTTCTGTCTCTGCAAAGAAAATGAAAGACAAAGAAATTGGTTTAGCTCCAGATACATAGTAGATGCTTAAAACAACTGTTCTGCAGGAGGTCACACTATTCCATCTATTTTACCTCCAAGGAGCTCATGGACAGCGTGGAGATGGTCTCACTCTTGGACATCATGGAGTTCATGGACTCAAAGGTGTTCTCCAGGCTGCTGTGGGTAATGTGAGACTCGCTGGACATGTTGTGGATGTTCTGGATGGGTGAGTCTCTCTCTGAATATGAGACGCTGACCTGGTCAGGGGTGATGGACTTGATGCCAAAGGCAGCCTGGGGTTCGGCAAAGGGCCCGCTGAGGTGCATCAGTCTGGCCTGTGGCAGTTGCTCAACACTTATGTTGTATTTTGTCGGGTCGTCTTTGGGCTTGGACCTCAGGGTAGAGGTAGTGTTGGGCATGAGGACGTATCCGCTGCCATCAGAGACGCTGCCCTCTGCCTGCACCCGAGCAAGATCAGCATCCAGCTGCTTGAAAAGCTCCCCCTCACAGACATATACAGGTTTCCCGCAGGATGGGTCAACTCCTCCTGCCAGCCTGCTCTTCTCTCGCTTCAGGGTGAGGGTGTGGCTGGAATATTCGGGAACTGCCTGCATGTGGCTCTTACTAGGGTTAGATGGCAGGGTGTGGAAATTGGGGCCCATGGGAAGTGGTAGCTGAGGAGGAGGCATCTTCTCTTCAGAGGAGCTCTTCATTCCTTTTAGGAAAATGGTAAGAGAGGGTTAAAAAATAAAGAACCAGGCCACTGAAAATGCATAAATGTGCTCTCTGTTTTATGCATGATCAGATGTTTTAAGTGCAAGGCTCACAGAAATTGAAATGCAAATGGAAAAATGATTAAGAGGATGAGGAAAAAGTTGATGTAAAAGGGGCTTACCTTGTCTGCTTGAATCTCCATCCTTTTCGTTATCAGACTGCTGATAAAAGAATAACAAATGTTCTTTCAGTGCTTAATGTATGCACATATTCATTTAACAGAAAAATGTAGGAGGCACTCAAGACATTAAAAAGGCAATAAGCCAAGAAATTCACCATAAGTTGGGTGTGGCCATTGTGAAGAGAACTGCCAGAGTCTCCATTGCCGTCGTCCTTGCGGTCGACTACTCTGCACTTTACAGCTTCTTGAACCTAATGGATGGAGGGAAAAAATGCATTCACACCAAAGTTCATGTAACCTCATAAAGACAACCAACCAATAAGAAACAACTTTTAGTTTTTATTACCATCACTTTATCTTTTTTTTATTTTTTATTTTGGTTACCTCTCTACGCAGGATGCAGTGAACCATGACAATGATGAAACCCTCCAGAGAGTCGAAGACAGCAAAGAGGATCTGGAAAAGGGCAGAGCGGCGGTCTGTGATGGCCAGGACAGCAGACATCCAGGTGAGGGCCAAGAGAGGCAGAACCACACAAGAGCTCCACAGTGATGCCCTGAAGGGTTAAAAGCAGCAGATTAGACACATCAGGCTTCTGTTTCTCTACCGGCAGAGCTCTCTTCTCTCCTGTCGTTTGATTGTGAGTCTTGACATCAAAGCACATTCATCAATATACCTGTAATAGGACTGACAAGAGCGATAAGTGCAATACTCAGGTGTACAGACAAGATCAATAAGACCTACCCAGCTCTCTCCTTCAGCTTCACATCGGTGATGCCATCCTTGGATACCAGCTTGTTGAAGACTAGAATACCAATGACCATATTCACCTGTTTGTAAGTAAGAAAAAATACATGGAAGAGGCAATGTCACAATGGGTAATAGATTTACAGAGAGAATACATTTTGTGATGGATTGGGAAGTCAAAGTCAGAATACGAACCAGTACAACAGCTGCAGCAGGGCCAACAAAGGAGTAGAGAAGTCCGCCCTCAAGCGACAGCCAGCAGCTAGAAAATGCAAGTAGGAAGAATATTAATTCATAAGCTAAGGGAACTGTTTTTCAGAGCAAATGCAGAGAAAAGGAAGGTGCAAAAGTGGCAAGCTGAGACAAGACTCACTAGTTGACAGTGCCATATCCCTTAGCTTTTGTGAAACCCACAGACACAGCTACCACCAATGCAGGAAGGCCTGAAAGAAAATACACCAAGGGAGGGAGAGGTTAGAGCATAAAAATATTTAAAAGAGATGTAAAGTAAAGTGAGGTGAAAAAAAAAGAGATATGAACTAAAAGTGAGGTGCTCTTACCCCAGCCTAAGCACAAGAAACGCTTGCGGATGATGCGGTTGCGCAGACGACCAGTGACAGCCATGTAGGACTGCCAAGCTTCTGTCAGCACCCAGCAGAAAGAGGAGAGGAAAAAGAAGTGCAGGAAAGCAGCAACAACAGTGCACACCACCTGTGGGAGGCCAAGAGGAAGAAAAGACAGAGAGGGAAGATGAGAAATCTGTGTCAGTGGTGCTGCTAAAGTCCTTGAAGCAATAAGTTTCAGAGAGGTTTAAAGGAGAGGTTGGAAATGGCTACAAGAGTGCCTTACCTTGTTACGAGCCTGAGTTTGTCCGACAAGAATAAGGGCATTGGAGCATATAATGGAGAGGCAGAAGTTGATGAGGATAACAGAGCGCTCAGAGCGAATGTACCTGGAGATTTGAAAATGGAGAAGAAAAGTATGAATTTAGAGATTAGTAGGTAAAGGAGGGATAATCCAGAGCACACAGCCTGTATAGTTAGAGGCGGCCATGGCCAGAATCTGCTCATAGGTTTACTTACTTCCACACAGAGACGTAGATGATAATGAGGAGCAGCAGGGTGAGAGAGGAGACCCCACAGCCAACGATGAGAGTCACGGATGGGAGCAGTGCCTTGTCCATGATCTACAGAGAGAAAACAAGACCAAACATGCCTCTTAGATCTGATTATAAACACATATACACATTTATGCAGAGCGGAGACCAGCATTGAAATCCACATGCACACACAAGTAAAGCCTTTGGCTGTGTGCTATCTGGAAAAGCAGACAGCTCCCTGTAGGCAAACGGCTGAATGGCACAATCAGGCCATGGCTGAGGCAAGGTGACCCCAAGGTGAACATGACAGAAAGATGGAACTAAACAAATGGCCAGCGTCACAGCATTTCTCCATTGAGCTTTTGAGTCAGCAAATGAGGCGAGGAGGATACTGCACAGATATCTCTCTCTGCTAAACAAGGAGGGGGGTTGTTCAAATCCCATGGGTCCCTCAGGGGGGTTGCTGTATTCAGTCATTAGTTGAAGAGGATACAGAAATTTTCTAATTTACAGACTTCCTCAACTCCTCTTTTTCTCTATAATTTAGCTGTGTTTTAGCATTTTAGTTTTTGGGCCAACCAGCCATCTCCTTGCCTATCCCTGCAGGAGTGAACAGGTGGACCATTATCACATGAGCATTTATCTGCCATCACCTGCCGTTCCTGTCTCTGACAGCAGCTTAGCACCTGCCACTGCCAGCGGCGTGACCGTCCCATGTTTCAAACAGGCCTGGCACTGAACCTTTTATGGAAGAAACAGGGAAGTGATTGTCTTTTGCCTGTCTGTCCTGCTGCTCATTCACCTGGAGGTCAGATGGGGCACTGCTGCACACACACATTTCAGCTCCCTGAGATTTTGTAAAGACCCCTCTGCTTGGCTAACACCAACAACCCCTCAGCAGCTAACTGTGTGTTTGCATGTGTTCTTAGTCTTAGTCTGTCTCACACCTACTCTAGTGGCTATAATAAGGTTTTAAGTTAATCTAACACCTCTGATTAAGTTGTCAACACCACAAAGTGTGTGAGGTGGATAAAAATTGTTTGGGCTATAAATGAAGAGGCCCTCATTGTCAAATAGTGTGATGATATATTTGATAAAGTGTTGAGAGGGAACTGCAATGAATAAGGGCTAAGTGCCTCCAAAAGGTGAATGAAAAATGCCCTGAAATATAATAAATCTGCAGGTTTCAAATTAGCACAGACAGAGGGGAAAGAACAGCTTTGGCCTTCATTTGATTTATCATGGCCATAAATTGCTGTATTTGTGAAGCATAGCTTATAGTATGTTGGACATTGTTGATAGTGTGTCTACATTTAAACAGTACAATACTGAGACCTGAAGGATTGTTCCACTTCTCAAAATTTGCTCCATATAGACTCTACACAGCTGGTGAAGTCCAGCCTTCGGCAGCCAAGGACTAATTTAGTGTGGCAAATTTGTTTCAAAATCTATCCAACTACATCAGATGAGCCCCAAAACAGATGGTAGATAGATGAGCGGTGAGCTGTCTTTTTGCTTCAGCCTTTATCGAATCTGGGAGAAAAAAAATAACATGAGCGATACGGTTTGTTCTGTTCCCTCTCTTCCTAGTCTCTGTATCTGGGTTGATGCTTGACCTAAATACGAAGCATGTCTTCTCTCTGTCCTTGACGGAATTACATGTTCTCATTTTCAACAAGTCTGAATCAGACAATGAAGAGAACTGGGCAGAGAAAGACGTAATAATACATGTTTTTATATTGTTTTTTTTAATCATTTATCTCAGTGGTCAAGGGCATCTGCTGTGCTAACTATGTGGGCTGCTCCCACTGGACCATCATGTTTCCAGCACACATGATGCTACAGGAGTCCAGAAATCAGATCATATCAAATGGGAGCTAGCACACTGCAGTATCTGGATGTTTTTCACATCTCCACGTTCCTCTCTCACTGCCTCTCACTGGTGTTCCTCATAAAGCTTGCACGAAGATATTATTGAAAATGTCCAAGGTACACATCAAAGGATGGATAGAGAGGCGGGCAGAGGGAGAGAGGAGGAACTATCAATGCATGACCAGACGTCTGTTTTTCATTGGTCTGCCTCTCTGGCATTTTTAGGCTTGCTGGTGTGGCTGAAGAGGAAGGAGGATGAGGATGATGGGGGTGGATGTAATAGAGAATTCAGAGATATTGGCAGACAGAATGATCGGCACAGCTGCCTTTTTACTGTTGCGACAGGTTGAAAGGAGGGGTGATGTGCTGCCTATGGGCTAACAAATATGAGAGGTGCTGCTCAGACTGGCAACAGCGAGACAATTCAATAAGTCATGATGTAAACAACAGGTTGGATTAAAAAAAAGAAAATACTGAGTGTGTTTAGCAGCACAAAAATACTGCAGCTCAAACTCATAAACTGTTGTGCCACTGACTGCACACTAAAGGAGGAAGTTACAAAATACACATTTAAGATATGCATTTTCTCAAAATAATAAGCATCTATTGATTGTTACTTGTTTGCATGCAGCAACAATCATATGCACATCAGAGATGGACAGACCATTTCTTCTATCCTGGAGGGCTGTTCACAGAAGAGAGGAGGGGGCTATGTGTATGTGTGTGTGTGTGTGTGTGTGTTTTCCCTCATCATCTCAGTTATCAAAAATCACACAGGCCGAGTTTGCGCTGCAGAAGCCGTTACCAAGGCAACTGGAGAGCGAGCAGCTTTAGAAGCAACACTGTCTACAGGGGGAAATTACACATTGTCTCTGCGCATGAAATACAACGATGTGTTATGACAGATTTCGGTAAAGCATCCGGTGCGCACTAGTTCCCAAGCACAAACTCTATATAGTTACCGTAAACATGCAAATTTTGAAATCGTGCAATATTGAATATTATATTCATCCCCGGATTACACAATGCTCACAAGTCATATTGAGTGATTCCATTAATAATTTTGGATAAAGTCTCTCAATTTTCATGCAAGCAACATAAGATATGCAACATGCAACTACATAAGCTATTTCCAATTACTGCAATAAAATTAATTGTCAATTATGGAGCGGATAAGCATCAAATTAACTGGATCGTGCAAAATCGACATTCCAATATGCAAATCACAATGCTTTAATTTTAAATCCTACATGCAGTTCTTGCACATCAAAGGATTATTTTTCCTAAATAAAAAACAAGCAGACTGTAATTCTCCGACCAGCAACACCTGCACGGAGACAAAGAGGTGCTGGCGAGCAGCGCTACAGCAAACCGCTCGAAAACAACAAGTACTACACGTTCACATTGCACCAAACATTTAAGATGTATAATGGAAAAAAACAAGCTCACACTGTGAAGAGACAAAAGACTTACCGAGTCGAAGTTGATGCGTGCTAAAATGGCGAAGGTGGAGAGGCTGTCACACACGCATTTGGTTCTGAATGAATGAACGGGGACCGCTCTGCAGCTCCGAGCAGACCAAGAACCAAGCAGCGAGGAACTGCACAAGGAAAGAGAGGGAAGGCAACGACGGGTTAGGAGAGGAGAGATCTAACAAATCCCTCATGCTACTGTATTTGAGTGAATTTTTTTATATATATGATCAAATATATATTTAGAATATTATACTTGATACACAGACACAGAAATGCATATATTTTTTTTATTTTACACATTTAAATGCTTAAATATTAGTTCTGTGTTCCAGTGTGAGAAACATAAATATTATTTTATATAACCTGAGGTGGTCAGTTGCACCTCAGGAAGCTTTGATGATAACTTTTGCATTTATCTGATTATAGCCATCTGTGCCACGATTAATGATGATAGGCCTTCATGAATCTCATCATTAGCATAATCTATATAATTTACTGTTATGGTTAATCTTTCCTCAGTAGACATGAGATTATTGGCTTGGTCAGCGCACCGGGGACAAAGGACAATGTGTTCCCTACTTTGAAAAAGAAGGAATAGAATGTGCAGACCATTTGAATTATGATTATTTCCCCATTGCAAGGCAATCTACTCTGCATTAGTTTTCTATACTGAATTAAAATCATTTTTTGAAAACAATTGTTTGACAACAAATCAGCTTCTGCAAATCACTGAATCCACTGAATTATGCTCACATTTAAGTCAAGACCTATCTTTGTGTGTAAGCAGTATTCACAGCAGATGCCAGAGAGTGCAAAGGATGTTAAGGCAATGAGAAGCACCCTCAGGCTCTGACTGAATACAGAGGGGCATCATAGCCAGCAGGTCTGGCCTGGTGCAGAGTCTCATGGGTGGTAGGTAAAAAAACATCATGGCAGTTAAGTGGTATGACCTCTAAGTAAGCTTGGCTGCACGGTTTAATATGTGCAAATTGCCATATCATGCAGATGGGTAAAATGCTGCATGATGAAGCATATGTGGTTCTGTTATATGTTTCGTATCTTTTTCTTTCATGTCACAACGAGCTGCAGATAATTTTATCTAGATCTCTCTCGTTTAAGTTCATTGGTGGAAGAGCTAATGGACCACTCTCTGTGATCAGACATATGCAGCTCTGCAAACAAGTACTGACCCCCAGATTCTGTCATCAGCCAGAGCTTCCTGCTCTGCCATTTCTGTTGTCTCATTAATCACATCCACATACAAAATGAATCTAATTTGAGTAGAGGCACATCACCCCCACATCTGAGAGTATATGAGTTAATTATATTTCCTCCTTTGATTCATTTTTGATGTTGCTTATGCTATCTCTCTGGTTGTTTTTGTTTTATGTAAAAAAACAGTATTGGGTGCAGGTGCATGTTCATTTCTTATCTTTCCTCCACAAATATACAAATCTATCTAAATGCAAATGGTCCATCTGTGTATCCTTCGTGAGGGAAGAGTCGGCCTGGACTGCCCACAAAAGCTGACCACCAGGAACTCCTTTCCTAAGTAATTCAAATGCAAGCATCTTTAAAAAACTCCCAAACGCAATGGTCATTAACCTCAGCAGTGTCATATGAACATGGTTTAGAGGTGAGGGAGGCGGAGCTGCCATTGTCTTCAGATTGACCTGTTGGGACGCTGCTATGAGTTTACTCACTGATGCATATCATGAGGTTAGAAATGTCGCCTGTATAATTTTTCCCCCTCCGGAAGAGGTTAATACTAAGCATTGCCGGAGACTGTTAGATTGAAATGAAGAGTTGCTCAGCTAGAAACACTGAGGATCATTGGGGCTGTCATTTGTTAAGTCTGTGTGTCATGTAGTAACTGTCAGAGAGCTAAGCAAGGCCTAGTGCTTCAGGCTGGAAGAGATGGGTCAAACAACTGACTGACATAGACGTTATCGGTCTCTCTCTGGTAAGTGTGGCACTATGGGGGAGTTGAATGTTCATATATGGTGACAGATGCATGCCTGGAAAGATTTTGGCTACAATTCAGGTGATCTACGACAAGTGTCTGGACAGCTGACAGGGACACTCAAGATGGAAAATAGGTGTGAGTGATGGTTTCAGAAGAAAAACAACTGTGGTCAACACTTACGTTTCACTCTCATCCCATGAAAGGCATGTCTCATTCATGGTGCCCTGCAAAGAAGAGGCAGATGGAGAAGCCAGTGAGGAATTACTGTAGAGAAGGGAAATATGTAGGCTGAGACACCATACTGCAAACGTGTGAGATGCAACAGCTTGCTGCCATGCACCCAACCACATTTCTCGCCACCCTCCATCATGTACAAGTACAAAAACTAAAAACAGCTTCTAATCAGCTTCACAGATTAATTACTGCGCATGAGTTCTCATCGTCAACTGACCGTTTGGTTATGCTGTGATCTTTGCCAGGTTTCAAATGACACAAGTATAAGTAAAAGTCACTGTGTCACTGCAAATGTCAACAAAATGCCAGGCTCTGTGCACTGCGGTGAACAAACACCCAGAGGGGAGCTGATATTTTTCATAAGGCTCCATTAGGATGGCTAACCATTAGGGACTTACATTGTGGAGGTGAGGGAACTCAATCTCAACGGGGGATGACAGGAGAGTTGGTGTGGGCTTGACGATCACTGTCACCACCTTGGAGTTGAGCAGGGTGGTGTTACTGTGGAGAAAGAATTTCACAGTCAGTTTGGTGCAAATGAGACGTTATAGCAGAATGAATATGGTCCCTGTTTGATCAGAGGTATGTGTGAGGCTGTACTTTAAAAGGCTGAGACAATAAATGAAGAACAAAATATAAAAGTAGAGAGGCTTGGGGTGCCATCTTGTGACTATAAAGTATATTTCATGCAAGGCCAATTTCATACATTTAAAAGCAGAAAAATTGTATTACCTCTGGAAGGACAGAATAGAAGCAAGGTTTCTGTAGAGGACGATGCCAGTCACAAAAGCATCGTTACCATCTGGAAAAAAACAATATTCCTGTTTAGATTTAAATTCATTACAATGAATATCAGTTCATCTCCTAAAAATATGCTTGTTTGATCTTACCAGACTGTTCAATGGACAGAGCATCACGGGACACGGAAATCTTCTCCTCAGATGTCCTGACCCAGTCCAGCATGCCCCTCCAGCCCTTCACAGGGAAGGTGAAGTTGGAGCTTGTAGTTGTTGGACGCTTGTGGATGCTCAGCACTGAGAAAGATTTTGAGAGACATAGGCTATGTCAGTGGATAGCAGATGGAGGTTGTGTGCTTCTACACATTTTTTTCTAAACTGTGTTTGATTAAAGAATGGACTGAATGAAGTGAAGCAAATGGTGCCAAGGACATTTTGGTTTCATATGTGTCTGACCAAAGTACTAATTTCCCGCTAAGTCCTGAGAGAGTGTGAGAGTTCACTGAGCCAAAATAGTCACACAAGTCTCAGCAAGTGATTCAGAGTGTGAACTTTACAGTTGCTACAGTATACGACAGATTGATAAGTTTGAGTAAACTTCATATACAGTATGTGCTATGTGAAATTAAAGTATGATTAGATGCACGACATCTTGGCAAGTAATACGGTCTAGCTGATGGAATTCTGCTGCTGCTTATTGGGCTCAGGCTCACAGCTGAGATTAAGATTGATGCACTCTCTGGCTGAAGAGAGCACATATTACCCTGACTATACATGAGCAGAGAACAGCTGGCAGGAGAAATTAGGGCTCACCTAAATTCTCTGTGACTTCATAAATATCCTGGAAGCCACTCATCTGCATCCCAATCATGTTCACAAAGTCTTCCACAAGGCGAAGGAACTCCTTGATGTTGGCACCCATCTGAATAAAAGAAAAAAACAAACAAGGAAAATAGATTGAGGAAGGAGTCAGAAATAGGGAAATCTGGGAAAGAAGCAGGTGCAAACAGTTTCATCAGATGCAATTTACACAATTAGTTTAATTGTGCATTTAGGCAAGGCTACTGTTTATTGATTGCATGCCCATATTCCCTATTCTTTTGTCAGTCTAGCTTGTACTTATTCTTTCTGAGTGCTCAACAGTGGATCGAAAAGAAGAAAAGACACACTTCTTGCTGCTATGCAACCTCAGAACTTCCTCCAGGCCATAAATGGGCAGGCTGTTGATTCATACTCTGTGTTTTTTTTTGTCCTCTCCCTCTTGCTTGGTGGAAGGGAGGGCTACCCGACTTGCGTGTCTCTGACGCAGAACTGCAGCGATGTGGGCACAAGGTGTGTGCTTGTCTGCGATGTGCTGTCTATGTCCCCTTACAACTGCCATTGGTATGTAGGATGGCATAGAGACTCACAGATTGCAGAGTGGGCGTTGTGATTCTCCCTGATTCAATCTCATGTTTTCTCTCT
Source organism: Sandelia bainsii (assembly GCA_032362345.1). NCBI lineage: Eukaryota > Metazoa > Chordata > Actinopteri > Anabantiformes > Anabantidae > Sandelia > Sandelia bainsii. The sequence goes on along the minus strand of JAUMHL010000003.1, from coordinate 7,966,755 downwards.
CTCAATGTCACCTTGAAGTGTTTGCTTGGTCTTGTTGCAGTGGTCTTAGTAGTTCACCATACAGTTTTAAATTTGTGCATAAACACAGTATGTGTTTACTATCTGCAGTTGGAGTCTTATTTGTCTTGTCTAACTTTTGTACAGTAGTCTTGTGTTTCTTAGTAGGAAATGTTCCTTCACGCACGTTAGCGGGAACACTGACAGAGTGCTATGAAAGTGGTGAGAGAGTACATAAACAGGTGGTCAAACAAGTTCAGTTTAGTTGTAAGAATAACTCAGGAATTCTTTTTAGAATATTTAAATAATGCTTAACAATAAGCCAAGCTGTACACATCTAATCTAATGCTTTCCTGCTGAAATTGTCTGATGTGAGACACTTTTAGCTTTTATTGTCATGTATGGTCTTTTAATGAAAAGTTTGGGTGACTGAAACGAGTCTTAATCAGTGCAAATGCACCAGTCACTGATTCTCTATCCTCACTTATTTTCAAACTTTTCACATCTCATGCACACACCAACAACTCCCTCCCTGACGTTGTTTCGCACACAATCATCTCATCACAAAAATGTTAGTGTTACAGACTTATTTTTTCCACTGCTCATATGCACTGTGGATTTCTCATAGATTCACCCTCTTATCACGTACCAGCTGTGCCTCTTCCCATTTGTCACGATGTTCCTCCTTCAGTAAGTTGCTGATGGTCTGGACAAAGTTCTGCAGATCATTAAATTGAGGAGAAGGTGTAAAAAGATACAAAATCCAGCTTAATTAGAAACTACTTTTGGTCAGACAAGCATGAGAGAGAATGCTGCATGATATTTTTACAAAATATATACACTTAAGAGTAATGTACAGTTTTCAGCTAACGAAAAAGATTTTTTCTTACCTCAACATCAGCGTTGCTTAATCTCAACCTGGTTCCCTTGTACAGTTCAGTAGTGTTCTTCAGGATTTCCATGACGGCCAAAAGGTCGCCGCTGTACTTGGCTCCTTCATCAGAAGAGAATCTCAGTCGTGAAATCACCTCAGCAAGCCCGTCCACGCTCTGGCCCATCTGTGCTCTGGTGATGTAGTCCTTTGACTGCAGAGGAGTTGAGAGGTTAATCTAAATCTCTTACATTCTCTGGTTTGAATGCACTGCTGGACAATTAACTAATTGTTTGATTATTAATTAATTCAATTATTTGACATTTTAATTAGAGATGCTCTTTGGACTTACCAGCATCTGAATAGTTTCATAGTTCTTGGAGACACACTTGATGTGAGTTGGGTTCTCCCAGGAGGCAAGACCTACAGCGTCCAGAGTGCACCGGCGCAGAATCAGACCTGTTAATGAAAGAAAGTACTTGTAGTTGGCATGCTGGGGATGAAAAACAGTTGAATGCATCAAAGCAAAGAAGATAAAGCACACATCTGTTTTCGCTGTCACTGTACCTGAGGCATCAGCAGGGCAGACAATGGCAGCCATGTCTCCAGCAGGGGTTTTCTTCCACACAACATCTCCAGTGTTTTGTTCAGGGCAGATCTCATGAGGCTCTAAAAGGTTACAAGAATAAAAGATGATGTGTCAAAAAATCTATTTGCCTATTGGTTTATCTTTTAGTGAGTCTACCCTTATCCTTTATCCATTGCTATGTACTGGAGTAACTTACCAGGGCATCTTTTCTCATTGCAGCGTCTCTGCTCTCCCTTTTCACCAGGGCAAGGCTCTCCACCAAAGAAAGGTCCTTCACAGACTCTCTGCCTCTGCTGAATACCTCCACCACAAGTCTTGCTGCAGGTGCCCCAAGAGCTCCATGCATGCCAGCGTCCATCAACTAAAGACATATTTGGAAGAAATAAGAACTTTTCCAACCATGAACTCTGTGATGTGTCTAATGCATTTATCTTAGTTTTGCACAGTAAATCTTGAATCTGGAAATTAAGTTTCTTTTTTACCGGGACATTCTTTCAGGAAGCAGTTTGCTGTCTCTTTCCAGCTGCCATGGCACTCAGAGCCACCATACGATGGTCCGTTGCACTCCCGAGTTCTCTGCTTGGTGCCGTTAGAGCAAGTAGTAGAGCACTGGCTCCAGGCAGACCACTCATTCCAGGATCCATCCACTAGAGGGAGGCAGAGGAACATGTATGAGGGAGAGTTCTGGTGGATGCAAGGACAAGACAGAGCCTCGGGCCACAAGCATCACAGATGCTAATAACATTTCACATGACCTACTTAAACTTAGTTGAAGTGAAAAAGAAAGTTGGAACCTGGCTACCAGTTCTTCAAGCACGACTGTATGTGCCTCTCAACCTCTAACATCCACTGTATTCAAATTTTATTATAACCATTGTTTATAATGCTTTGTAAGAAACAGAAATTTTATATTGGGCATTTTAATAAAGAGTTGAATTGACCACAGGAACACACTTTTAATAGTGCAGATTTAAATTTGGGTTTTGAAAGAACAGTCACAATTGCTATTAAACATTGCCTTGTAAAATAGATGAATAAAGTGCAAAGTTAGATTGGTCAAAATAAAAATGTATTATGGTAAATGGGCTATTAAGGATGACTCAATTTCCCAACACTTTCAATTTTAAATGGAATGTGTAATCATCTCTTAGTAAAGACTTTGCCTAACAGCCTGTTCTGTGTTTCAGATATTAACAGTAATTCAGCTGAGGCACATAGAGACATATGTTGATGGTAGCATGCAATTGCCACAGAGAATTAACTTTCTAACTAAAAGCAACATTTGTACTAAATGTACAAATTGCAGATGTGACTTTAAAATGAGTAAAATTTCAGCACACAAGTAGGTGTCAGAATAGGAACCAGCTAAGCTTCTAATATACTGAGTGACCATGAGCAGAGTATGAGTCACCAGCAGTTATTATACAGCAACTGACTAATGCCCACAGAGGCTTTTATTCTGTTGATGCGTCAGATATAATGTCAACCTGCCACTGCAGTTGCTGTTTGCGATGGTGATGAGGCCAATAAGTGGTTTAATTAGCTCTCATATATGAATCAGTAAGCTGGGGTCAAGTATCATAGCCTGAGTTGTCATAGATTTTTAAGTGTGGTTGTAGATGAGTACACTGGTTCATGTCTCTTTTTCTTTCCATTATAAACAAATCTAACAGTGAAAAAAAGATTTCAACTTTTAAGATCTCTGACTCACCTGGGCAGACAGCAATGTTACAGAACTTGGTTTGTCTTGTAGGGCCACGGCAAGGCTGTCCTCCATTCTGAGGCTGCTTGCATGTGCGAGTACGGTCACGATAACCACGACCACATGTGGATGAGCACAGGCTCCAGGGGGTCCACTCATCCCAAGCACCATCCACTACACATGTGTTGACACACACATTGTAATGAAGGAAGTTATTTAAAATAGAAGTCTTGTAGCTTAGGTTATACAATTAATGCCCTGCAGGAACATTTTGTAAACTCTCCACTAGGTGGAGCACTTCACTAAATGAACAAAATATAATAGATTTACTTGATATTGAATTGCAGACTTTTTTCCACTATCCAAATCTCAGTATGTGAAAACTCAAAAATGCTCTTTGCTTGTCTTTGTGACTGGTGTTGTACAAAGAGAAATCATTACTGGATAATGGCTTTTACCTCTATTGTATATCTCAAAAAGACCAAGTGTCTACAGCATTTTCTGGATCACACTCTCTCATTTTTACTTTTCTCCTCCTGCCACGTTTACATTAGAGAGGAGGAGTAATAAGGGACTCACCAGGGCAGACAACTGTATTGTTGCAGGGTCGGTTCTCACGCAGGGGTCCAGTGCACTGGGTAGTCATGGAGGAAGTGGCACAGATGCGAGTACGGCTCTGCCAGCCCTCCCCACAGGTGACTGAACATCCACTCCAGGAGGACCACTCATCTATCTTAGCAACTGCAATGTTCAACATGAATTAGTTAACTACTTACTTAAAAGTTGTAATTCTCTAGTCCATTCTTAGCATCTACTGTGTAATTCAGATATGTTCACTTTTTGCAGCAAGTCATGTAATTAAATTATTGTGATAATGGAATTTCTCTATAATTTACATTGAAAGTAATCCCTAACTACACGAGAATGTATAAAATGTCAATTAAGAAGGGGTTATCTCACCTGTTTGGGTTGCAACAACTCCATGGTTAGAATCATCAAGATTGTCTCTCTTCAGACCAATGATGGCCCGCAGACTCTGGCTCCTGTTGCGTTCTTTGCCTGGGAGAATTTTTAAATTGCATGATTATTACATTTTATCTGGGCCACCTGCAGCTCAGTGCTCCCAACTAAATTACTAAATGACAGGTGGTGGGTTTACCAATGCACAGCTGGGGGTTGCAGGCCCGCCCTTCTTCAACTGTTCCATTACACACATTGCCCTCCGGCTGGCAGACTCGGCTGCGCACCTGGACTCCACCACCGCATTCCTGGCTGCATACAGACCAGCGGCCCCAACCAGCCCAGCCTTCTGCAGGAGGACATGAGAAAACATAATAAGCAAGGTAGGAACTGACATTGTTCCATGAAATTACAGTAATCTAGTTAAAAGTAGGTTGTGTAAAACTTCCTTTGTACAAATAGTGTAGAATAGCATTATTTAACAAACACTTCCTCTGTTAACTTCATATGTAAGGACAGGAAATGAGCAATATTTGTTTTATCTGCAGAGGATGAGCAAGGACGATTCTTTGTGAGCAGAACTGACCACTCAAGGTGATGCTCCATTTGAAATGGTGATTGTTTGCTTTTACCCACTTGGTGTGAACCACGGCAGAGTGGTGTATAAGGCTGACAGAGGTGTTGCTATGACAACCACAAGTGCTGCGCTTTGAGTTCCGCTGCCAGCTGACTGAGGTCTTTGTGCCCTTTCCCTGCCTCCCTCCCCAACTTGATTCACAAACACTGCCTCTATCTCTCCCCAAATCCCGACTCCGTACCAACCCTCAAACCTAACACGCCTGTCTAAGACAAAATGGAGAGCTGGTGATGTGTGAGGTTCAGGCAGGCTTGCCACTTAAGCAAAATTTCTTTAACACCTTTGATTTACTTCTCATTAGTCTGTAGCTGAGGTGTGCACATCCTCTGCCTGTGCCCCTGTTCTACACACATGGATCATTACCTTCAGTAGCTCCTAAGACACAAACATTGAATGGTAGCAGGGCTGGAGACAACCCTTCCCTATAGACTCCCTAGTCTAGCCTGGTAGATGTCATTACAAACACAGGGCACAGGACACAAAACACATTGTTTTTTGTTTTTGAGATTGTTGTTGTTTTTTTCACTTTCTTTCACATTTTAAATAAGTCACACCAGACATGCTACAAACTTACTGATAATCTCAGCATCACGTTCATTGTCTCTGGATACAGGAAGGCATTTCTCAACGTAGACACCGCCCCTGTAGCAGCTTCCTGGCTTCCTCTTTGGGGCCTCCCAGCACTGGCATGGGGTGTTCATGATGCCACAGGGATAATCATGGGTGCTACTGGACAGGCACTTATCCAGCCACTGGCACAGCATCTGGCAGGCAGGCATACTTGGGTTCCTCTTCCCCACAACCAGAAACTCAGCCTTGAACTCACTGACGTCATTCTCTCCTCCCACAATGGTCAGGCCATTGCTTGGTGCCACTTTACGCATCTGCAGGAATTGTTTGGTGGACTCCAGGTAGGTCACATTGGTTGAAGCATCGCACAGCCTAACCACCTCATCAAAGCTCTCCATGCCCAGGTAGGTGCGGGAGGTCTCGATGAAAGAGTCGAACTGGAAGGTCCTGATCTGACGGGGCACACAGGAATCGGTGGGCTTGGTGATTTTCATGTAGACAGTGTAGCGGCGAGGATCAGGGTTCTGCAGGGTCCAGGAGCATGGTGTGGAGGGCAGGGTGGTTGTAGAGGAGAATACACCAAAGAAGCGACTCTGTTCCAGGGTGGCACAAGTGGCAGAGGCTGGGCCAGAGGGAGTGCAGGAGGTCAAACCGAAGAAGAGCAGGATGAGGGCCACACAGGGGCCGGTAAGAGCTGGCCGCGCCATTGGGTCGGCTTAGGTAGAGGATGGTGTTGGTCTTGGTTCTGTGATTTCTAGTTTCACTAGGTTGTTTCTTTGACTTCTTTGTTGCAAGTTACTGCACTTGTTTCAGATCTTTTGACTTATCTTTGCAACCTCTCTGAAAAATTGTTGGACTTGCAGGTGTTAATGTATCAGACAGTCTGTTATGACTGTATCAGTGAGGGAGCTGCAGAGAAACAGGGAATAAAAAAGAACAAATAAGTCAGGTATACACCAACATCTAAATAAACAAAACAAATAAAAAAAACAGATATTAGCATGCAGGATAAGAGCTTTCTCCAAATGGAATGCATATTTTTCACAATATTCATGAGATGCATTTTAATTGAACCCATTGTTGAACTGATATTTATGCATCAGGGATTTGCTTATGATCAGTATCATTGTTATATCAGTGTTTCAGGGCAGTTTCAATGATCTAAAATGCACAGTTCTTTGGGACATAATTGCTCCGGCACTGCAATTACAGTCTTTCACAGCAGGCTGGTATCTCCAAGCTCTTGCTTTTTCCTCCCACACACCAAACTGAACTGCGAATCATGTACGTCAGTCTGACGTCCATAGCAGCATTGCCACTGGCAACCACAGACGCTTATTAGTTCCGTTATTTGTACAATGTACTTCTCCTATTCAGCTGTAAACAAGAGAAATGGTTTGTCTGTGTCCATGGCAAAATGTGATTACATACCCTGCTGTGGCATCTCAAAAAGTGCTAGGGGGTTATTTCCTACATTACATGCCAGAGCATAAAGTGAAATGAAATCTGCACCTAGTGTGACAAAAGCCACTCTTGCATGTTAATACAAATGCATGCATGTTAAGGTAGATACATGCACATTTTGAACTTGTAAACCAACATGCATTCCAGTGAATCATCATCAGTATGTTTAATTTTTCTTCACATAGTCTTTTTCTACATTACTCATCTGGTACAAATGCTTTATGTAGACTTCACACTATCTTGTAGAAACTCTGAACTGTTCCACTGAATGACTAATCCTGCCTGGAGAAAGATCGCAGAGTCAATATCAAGGTCTCTGTACTCGACTGGACCTGGCTGAAATAATGTGAGATGCTCCATGGAACTCAGATGGAAGGCAGAAACGCTGTTGCTCAGCAACATTTTTCACACAAATCCAAGAATATTTTACTCTCTTCTCATCCTTTCCTGCTTATTCTTTTATTTGTCACTGATTATTTTCAGTAGGACAGACCAAGGACATCCTCCTGCTTACTAAAATGCATACGGTATAATCAGGAATCGGGTGGTGTCTGCAGGAAGGAAGCTTAAGGTGTTATTTAAGGCTTACCAGGAAATGCCTGTATTTGCTGTATGTGACCGAGGGGTTAATCATAAAGAAGGGGCAGTGCAGCGGCACAGAAGCTCAATTGATGCCTATAGCGACATTCACTCTGAGAAGCACCTGCACTTTTCAGGCAGAGATCTCATAATTACGTTCCTCACATCTCTTTTCACATCTCTCCCTCCCTCTCTGCCTCCCTCTAACCCTCCCTCTCCTCTCTGTGAGCAGCACAGCAAAGACCTCTGCTTTGTGTAGGTGGGTGTCTCTCTCCCGCCTCCCAACAACCGGAAGCTCCATGAATTGGAATCTGATGAGGCACACAGAGAAAAGAAAGTCCAGCTGTTGTGCTTTCGGTGTTGCTCTTTTTGTAGTTGGTCTCTCACTTTTTTCCCCCCTGACTCTTCTGTCTCTTTCTCTTACTTGTCCATGTGCTGTCGTCAACAGTATTTTTACAGAGCAGGCAGCTGAAAGAGCAGGCCGTTTGTTGTTATGGAGACGGTTTATTTTTTGCAAAGAACTGGAAAATTACCAACATCAACATGCTCTGTGTTTATGCTGGTCTGCACACTTTTGTAGGCTGTCTCATCATAGACACTGAAAGCATCACATAACTCATATTGGGTATAAAACCACAAAAAACAAGACTACATTGTAAAGCTATAAGAAACATGCAGGCATTTGATTAGATGTGACATTTCCACAGGCTGCAGAAGTAATTTTCATGACAAGCTGTGAAAAGACATGTGAGCCAGCCTGAAGTTAAAATAAATTAAGATAAATTGATTCTGATTCATCTGATCCAGCACCAACTAAACTGTGACATTTGACTGTTTCTGTCTGAATGTTGTTTAAGATGAGACCCTGCGAGGGCAATAGAAAACGACAGAGGTGTAATCACCTTTTCCTAACCTAATTTCTTTTATTGTAAGTCGTCCCGTTTTGCTGAAGCACACTTTGAAGCAATTTTTGTAGCCATTACAAGTCATCCTTCATCCACAAATGGCTCACACTATTTCTTTTGCTGTACCTGCAGCAAGCACTTGCACACGTGTGCAAGAAAGTAGAAATGCTTTGTTGCAAATCTATGTGACAGCAAAAACAACAATCAGCAAAATGATACGAATCACCGTAGATTGCTGACATGAACTACCTGCATGTTGGGACAAAGTCTTAACAATATGTGTGTTGTTTATATTCAAGCCAGGATTTAAAGACAGTCTTGCAGATGGACAACTGACATTTGTCAGGCATTTAATTGAATTGGTCCTGGGTATCTTAAGTGAATTAGACTGAGCTGATTCTTTTTAAAAGTGAAACAGGCATTGTAAATAAAACACAGCTCATCAAGTGACTGCTGTGCAATTTTGTCATTATGCGAAGGACTATAAGCACATAAAAATCCATGTGTCTTCAGCATTATTAGCACCAGCAGTATATACGACATACTTGTTATGAGACCTAGTGGTTTTGCATTGTGCAGATCATAATATTGTAACATCATCCACAGCTACACCTGAATTCACCACGCAGTTTAGGCGACACAAACACAACAGAAAGTTCTTTCCAGCAACCTGTTGCCAGAGTCTAACTTTCTGCTGACGATCGTTCACATCGCATAACGACACTACTATACTGCAATACTAGACATCATTACCATACCACATGAATGACAATATAGTACGAAAACTTTCGAGCAAATCCGAAGAACTGGATGGAAATATACATGAACTGATTTCTGATGGAAGCTGAAATATGCACAAGAGACGATGCAGATTCAGATGCATTTCTCCAGAGTTGTTCAGAGTTTCAGCACCATGGACAGAGACACACAAGCTCAAACAGACGGATCTGCAGAAACAAACATTGCACATACGTATCACTCATCCTCACTTTGCAACTTCCAGTGCTTCGTCCATCCACTCTTAATGAAACACAGCCCACAAATGGAAAACTCGCATTAACAAAAAAAAGCATAGAAATTAAAGACATGTCGCGTGTCCTTACCTTGAAAAGCGTTGCTTTTAAGTCGTGTCAGTGGCTCTCTATCCGGTCGCCCAGGTGTCTTGGAGATGGGCTCGGGTAGCAGCTGCTGAGTGTATCTCAAAGTCTGACTCGACTCGAAGTCTCCAGATCTGCGATCTGGCCAAAACTTTCGCAGGGTTTGAAGCCGCGGAAAGGATACGCCAGGTCCTAGCCCGACTCCAGGCGGGTCGATCCCAAGTTTCAGTGCAGTCCACTCTCACAAGCAAAGAATAAATATAGTGACTCTAACCAAACTCCAAAGAGTTTACTACCAACTTTGTTTAGCTGCTATATCCAGAGAAACTGGTGTATAGCGGAGTGACAAATTGGTTGTATCGGAGCTCCAGCAGACAGTCCGTAGAACCAAACTCTGTGGTCTCGCTTGTCTTTTATCTCTAAGCTCCAGGATAAATGTTGGTACTTCTACTCCCGGCTTCGGAGTCTTCTTGCTTGTGGTTTGCACTGCAAGTGGGTCCAGTCTGAGTGTAGCTTGTGGCCTGTTCTTGGAGGTATATATCCAACCCCGCCCCCCCTGCCTCAAGTTGGAGTCAGTGCGTGGATGGCGTACAGAAGTGAATGAGACAGCGCCAAGACGCGGGGGGAGTGTGCGGGGGAGACGTGTTTGTGTGTGCGCACGCGTGTGCGTGTGTAAGTGTGAGAGTGACTGTGTCGGAGGAGGGAGGAGGGAGGGAGTTTGAATCTGAAGAGAAGGGAGGGGTTTGTGCAGGGAGACAGAGACAAACGATTATGAACACAGAACTACGCAGATATCAACGCAGAGCCAAAGGTACCGGAAAGAGGATCAGCGGAATCGGCGTGTATGCATGAGAGGGATGAACAAAAGATTGTCCTCACCTGAAAATGAACACAACGTGTGAGGTTTTCAGTGTTTGAACAATGCAAACAAATGTTCAGTTACGACAACGTGGTGATATATTCATTATTAATATGATGAACTGATTTGTTAATTAATAGCGTGAGCAACGTGCTAATTTATGTCCAGTGAATTAAATTAGTGGGATTCAGGCTCACTCGCTTATTCACTGGGGTCATAAGGGGCAATCTCTTGTTCAGAGTGAATTAAAAGGCGATCAAAGTTATCAAATGGTCACGCGGGGCTGTGTTGTGTACTCAGTTGTGCAGAAGTGCATGGTGTGCGCGGACTGTTCCGGTGGCCGTCACAGTGACAGTATCTCCACAGCCAATTAAAAGTAGAGGAGAGGTGCAGACGGTGCGGTAATGCAGCAGAGGAAACACACCCAGGCGCAGTCTCCCTCCCTCCCTCTCTCTGTCTGTATATCTACCCTGTCTGTTTCTATCAGAGACACACACTCACATACACTAACACACACATGCACACAGGAATAGGCGTCCCCACTCCGGCCCTCTCCCTCCTCTCTCTCTTCGTGTCTCTCTCCGGGGATGTGGGCGGCTCTGGGTAGTTCTCGAAGTGTGAAAGGGATAACCTAACGTGGGTGTCTGCTTGTTGGTGTGATGTTGGCTCGGTTTCTCTCCTAGCCGGGCTGTATGGGAGAGAGAGAGAGAGGGAGAGAGAAAAAAAAAAATACACTGAATAAATAAATAACTGTCCAAACAACGTGAGTCAGGAAGTGTAAAACAGAGAAGCTGATTAGGAGGAATCATCAGTCATTGTCCTTTCTCAGCGATGTCCCTCAGTTTCCTTTAGTAAACAGTGGGAGTGAAGAGTCATGTGTTGTGGTGGAGTTTTCGAAGCCCACATCTCGTCGGGGAAATCACTCTATATATTGCAGAACAGCCATCAAAGAAACTATTTCCTCCATTGGTTAGTTTGCCGTTTACATCTAAAGGAATTATGTATTACGTTTTATGTATATTTAGAGCATGTGATCATCCAGATGAGAGGTGAACTTGACCTGGTAGATTTAGTGGTGAAAGTGACCTGCAGGACTGAAATATCTCTGTATATGTAATCTAGAAAATATTTCAGCACATTTGAACGCTACACATCAGGTTAAATGACAGACTAACAAACGGAGCCTGGACTCACTGTCAACACATAGTAGATATCCTATACGTTGTGTTTTTTAGTTTTTGATCTTTAACAGTTGCTAAAGTTTGTAAGTTTCCTTCAGGCTTGATGTTCTTGCTGAAGCCCTTAACTTTGGCACTATTTAAAACTTTATTAAACAAAAAGTTATTTTATATGTTAACAGTGGAGATGCAGACAGCAAACATAGAGAGAGCGGGTGTGACATGCAACAAACGTTCACAGCTAGGCTTGAACTGGGGATATTGCAGTTTATAAGGCATGCACAGTAGCTTTTCTTGTGTCTTGTCATAATTGAAAGTGGAATATGTAGACCTTTTCTTGGTATTTTATAACATAAACGACTCATATTGCGGTAAAATCATCATATACCAAAATGTTGTTGTTGTGAGAATTTTTTAAAGCAAGGACTTTTTGTAGCATTTGTGCAGTGAATCAAAACTGTCACTTTTAAAATGAGAAACTCTTTTCTTTACTGGTGCAAATGTATCTAGTAGAGTAAAGAAAATCTGATCTTGTCTTTTTACTACTATCCTTATGGTGCAGCACCTTGCAGAAAATCCCTTCAGTGAGATTCGCTCAGTAACATGTCAATCAGTGGTGAGCACAACTGCAGCACAGGAGTATTTGTTATATTTACACAAAACAAAACAATTCTCAGTGGAGCCAACAAACAGCCTACTGTATGACGCTGTCATCATGAGAAAAAAGCATTAGTATTACTTCACACGTGTGTAAATCCTCATCGCAAAATGTCATTACAAAACAACTTCCTGTGCATTGTAACACAATTAGTCATGTCACACATAAGTAGAACAGCTTGTCATACAACAGGACATGATCCCACACATTTCTGTTTTCTCATACTGTAGATTATATCCATTTGCAATACTTTCCAGTTGATTCTAACCCTGTTATTAACCTGCTTTTATTTGAGATTAGTCATAAATGTACACATTACCCATCTGTTAGTGAAGTGGATGTTTCGTGCAGCTTGCTGAGTGGTTAACATCTGTCACTGAGCAGATTACATTAGAATAACTTTTATTCAAATTTGCTCACCTTCACTTTCACACCAAGTCTTAAGAACTTTCATTGGATCACAAGTAAAATCTGAACAAATCCCATAAATTTAGTGGTTTGTGCCACCAGCAGTACTACTGTAGCAGATGTGTTCATGTAGATAAAACTCCCAAATTAACAGGAGTCTGAGAATAAATCTCCTGGGTTAATCCTAGCTTACATTTCACTCCTCTGGAGTTTGAACAGAGAGCTTCTCAATGGATGTACCAAATTTATGTCCAACTGTGCAATCAAATGAACGATTAGATGCTCAGCGGGCGAGAAACTGAGGACAAGTTTGACCCGAAATTCAAGAACTTTGCTCTTTCCTTCTGCATGTGCAATAGGTATTGCAGGCAGAGGGGATCAGGGGAAATAATGAATTGTGAAGATGAGATGAGTTGATGTCGAAAAATTTGGAAAACGGTAGTAGGCACTCCGGTCTCCAGACATTCTGGGGAAATGGGACAACAAACAGAGAATCTCTTTGCTCACTGTCTACTGCTAATCTGCCTTTAGGCTAGTTTCTTTAACTTCCAACTACTGAGGCAGAGCTGTTCAGTGACCAGACCTACATCTGCATGTCCACATGAATGCAGCTAATGTGGGAGTAATTAATAAATATGCACATGGACTAATGAACAATAATCAAATTCTGAGTTCCAAGTTGTGGCACCTGTTCATTTAAACCTTGAATGTTTTCTGGTTTGCTAGAGTTCATTTAAGAGAGTGGCGTGGGCTGTTGCAGGCACCGTTACATAAACAAATGCCCATATAAGTAAATGTGCGAGAAAAAGTTTTAAGGAATCACCACTGCACTTCTATACCTATTGCCTCCGTTCTCTTTTTCACAGAAGCCAGGACAGCCCTCTCACTACACAGGTATTTTGGAGGCACAATGAAGAACTTACTGGCCCAGAAAGAGGTATCAGAGTGTTGTTCAAAGCTGAATCATAGGATTTACTTTTACTATCTACCTGTTACCTTTCTGATTATTTTAAAAATCAACAATCAACAAATAACAATCAACAATTAACAACCATACAATGATTGTGAAATGTTTTTTTTGTCCATCATTTCAGTTATTTCACTGTTGTGCTTGCTGTGACTCCTTCAGAGCAAAACCTGCTTAAGTTTCCCCAAAATAACTGATATAATATGTCATATTGCATCCCTGCTTAACATTCATGTTCCTTGCAGCTATGAGTTTATATGAGCCCTAGATGGTGCTGTTTTAAGATGCTTTAGCTTCCAAAGTGATGAGGCTGCAGCAAGTGGTGCCTGTGGACTGTTCACAGTTAACCAGCAGGGCATCTGCAAGTGTTTATTGATCAGAGAAAGAAAATGTAGATGTAGATGTGGTGCAGATGATGCATAAATAGATGAATAATAAATACAGTTGCCAGTTCCAGTATATATAGACAGACTATAAAAGTGAATGCAATTGAAAAAAATAAAATGGAATTACTAAAACGTAAGATTCACTTTGATTCACCTCCAACTTTGACTTGAAAAATGCAGTGTGTTCGGTTTGCATAGTGTGGTGAGGTGCTAAATGACTAATTGTGACATGAGTTTGACCAAAGTGCTACATAGTCTGATGGCTGCACAAACTAAAGAGCACTTGAATCTGTCCCTGCTGCTGCTCTGGGGGTGAAGCAAAAATGGCTTGAAGAGGCTGAAGCCTCAATGTTGACGCCTCATGTAACTGATGTTCAGGATGAAGTCAACACTCATATTTTTTTCCATTTGGCACACACACAAACAAATTTTGCATTTGTTGTTTAATTTGTGATACAGCATCTAGTGTATCCTACAGATGCTTGTATAATTAGTCAGCTGTGCCAGTACTAGACTGTTCAAGCTCTTGTGTGTTATGTACTGTACAATGAGCAGATTGCTGAAAATCCAGTCGAATTTGATGCTGGGGGGTCTACGCTCCCTCTAACATCATAAACCTGCTGATTCCTGCTTATTTAGAGACCCTGCAGTTCATTTGTTAACCCTGCTGTGTAACTATTATATCTGTTGAAGGTTGCATATTATTCATCCAAACACCCACAACAGGAAAATTCATAACTACATGGATACTGTGTGTGTGACTGTGTCCTAAACTCAAACCACGTATTAACAGTTAGTAAAGAGAAAGCCTATTATAGTGAACAATCATCTACACAATCAAAGTAAATCGGCTGATGTCCTGAGCCAGGGAACCCAGACAATTTGATTATTCAGATTGGCTATAAATCCAGATGTTTGCTCTTGGAACAGGATTTGTATTAAAATACCAAAGGAACAGCGTTGTTACTGACTGAAAAAGAAAGAAAAAGAATTTCAATAATATACATTTTGGATCATTCGACACTGTCATAACAGTTAAAAGTGATAGTCTTACAGAGACTGTTTAACATGGAGTTAAAGACACTCCTGCACAGATGATCTGATCGTGATAGATACCTGTGTATAACCAGATTATGCATAATATTTATTATGATGATACATGATTTGCTTAACATGATTAAATCCAGGATAAGTCAAAACAGAGTGTTCATGTAAAAATACTAATATAAAGGGAATACAAACAGGTGATGTTTACAACATGACTCTAAACAGAATTTGTGTGTCAATGAAAAAACGTTACCTATTAAAGTAGTATTATGATTGTGTATTACAATTTTCATAAAATCTTCTAACAAAAAGATCAATCCCATCAGTTTCACATCAGTGTATCAGTTTCACCAAAAGGTGCCTCTTTCAGTGTCTGAATTTAAATTTTCTGTCACTGCAGATCTTCCTTTTCAACAGTGCAGATCAGAAGTAGGGCAGACACAATAGAGGGAAAAAAAACTGTTACAATGACCTCAGCCTGCACATCACTGCTCACAAACAGGATAGCACTTCAATCTGGAAAAGAGGTCTCAGTCCCATTGGTAGCATAACATAGACAAACTGCAGCACCTCATCCTTTCTTGAATCCGTCCGAGTTTGGAAAATTGGAAGCTGAAATCTTTTTTCAATCCCGGGTACAATTGTTCTTCAACCTTTCCCCTCCACTGTGTGTGTGCACCCTAGTTCTGCTCTTTACTGCTGAAAATGAAAAGATCTGCAGTGACAGAGAATTAAGTTAAAACCCATTAAAAAAGTGTACAAAGTATGTTGACACTCACATCAGAGTGATTAACCAGTGTCTAAAGGTTCCAGTTGTAGTTGCTGTTTGTGAGAACTCGTCTAACTAATTTCATTCAAATACCATGATCACCATCATCATTAAACTCAGGATTCTGACTGTGTACATATTTGAATCCTCTGAAGAAAAGTTAATCCAACATCACCCCTGACAAACTCACACTCACTCAAAAACAACTTTGACTTTCATTTGAGCAATCAGAGGGACATGTAGTTTGTTAACTGACAAAGCTTTTACTTTATCTTTCAGTGTGTGCAGAAACATTCTGTGTTTCGTGTATTTTGTGTGAATGTGCCGTTTGATGTTAAGTGCTGGCCTAGATGTCATAGAAACCATTTAATACAGAGCGTGAAACAAAAGACAAAAACAGAACATTTGGTGGGTGTTTGGAGTCGTGAGCGATGCAGTTATATCTTATACGATACTTTTGATGCATCATTTACTTTTACAATTAAAGGAAAATAATGTGTACTTCAACTGGTGGAGGCCAGTTATAAAAATAGATTTTACCATCACAAGCCACATGTGGCTTTGCTATAAAATAATGTACACAATGAACCACCTAATTTCACTTGCAGTGTCCTGTCTTCATTCACTTTCACCCTACTCCACGTGTGGCAAAAGTCACAGCAATAGGTCCATGAGTATTATTGGAAGTACATGCTGCCCTGTCTCTTCATTCCTTGCTAAGGGCCCTCCTGAAAGTAAAGGAAAGAGCAGAATGTGAGGGAAGGTCAACCAATTATATAATTTACCTTACATCTACAAATAAAAGGGACTTTACAGATAAAACTGATGGTACAACATATTTAGAAAACAACCTACATGTATTTATTCATATGGGAACAAACTTTGCGTGAGAAAAAGAAGACCTCACCTCACTGAAGCTGAGAGAGTGAGAAAGAAGGATATCATTAAAAGTCTCAACAAATTATATTCTGACACCTTCTCTTATCTCAGTGAAGCCAGTCACAGTCTTGCTGTGTTTTTCTCGTCTGTTCGTGGCTTCTCTGTGAGCTCTCCTTCATCTCTCATGCACTGACTGACAAGAAGGGCCCGCCACTGACAGTGAGTGGATAAGTTTAAAAACTAATCGGACGTGTGAGGGTGGGCTTTTAGGCATACACCACTCCACCAAACGACTTCATAAAAATTATTTAAGTTGACTGATGGCTGCCATTTAGCAGTACAACAACTTACAGCTGCACTTACACATGACATAATTTTGCTACTGTAGTCTGCTTTATCTGTCAGTGCTCCACTTGCTGTCTTTTGTTCTGCTGTTCAAACAGAATATGTGAGGTAGAGACATTTGCAGAATATGCTGGTAGCTTTGTAACTTTGCCAGTTCATGAGTCATGTCAGAGGTGCAGTAGGTTGTTAAGTTCAGCACTTCACACAAATTTAGCAAATTCATACTAATATGTCCCCAATGTCAACATGCTATTTTTGTGACTTTTTGAGATGCTAGCATAAAGAGTAATGTGTGAATGTGATGTGTTACAAAGAGGTAATCTGATGATATGACAAACCTTTGGATCCTTGTGAGTCTAAGCGAATCATTGTGAACAAAGTTTACATATGTTTTAATTTTACCAGACAGTAAATGGAAGCAGAGAAATAGTTGCAATAGTTGCTGTCCATTGTACCTCTAACCCATACAACTCAATGCAGAGTAAAAGAGTTGCTTAAGATGTCTGTTTTAATGTGCCGTACCTGTAACATTGTCAGTATTGTTACTACACTGCTTAAGTGACAACAGAATCTTAAATGAGGTAAATTAAGACTAGATTAGATACATGTTTAGGTTTGTTAACAAATGAAATGCAAAGAGTGTAAAGCACATTTTCAGATCAGTGTATTTTAATTGTGTTCCTTCTGGACTATTAAGATGAAACTGTCAGTAATAGTTGCTTTGCAGTAATTTAATGATTAAAAAAAGATTAAAATCATGTGACAATAACAGTTTAGCTACTTGTGAGGGTCAATAAAGTATGTCATTATTATTATGATTATGGTCTGTACTAATCTATCCACTGGAAAGGATGTTCATGTATTACTTTTGACATATTGTTCATGTTTTTTCCACTGCAGGAAATGCTATGTTTTTATACTGCACACAAGTTGTAGAGGAAGTTGACATGTTGAATAAGTGAAATAGTGAATATGTTAATAAAAACATCATCTGGATGACATTGCTTTTCCCCCAAAAGATTCTGTTGCAAATTAGTGATGCACAGAGGATAGAGGGTTGACAGGAAGCTAGTGTGTTAAGCAGCAGTATCATTTTAAAGGTCTAAAGATTCTGACATTTTCAGACTGACACACTTCCCAGCAGGACAGACACTAAGATGGGGTCTCACTCGTGTAATCGATGTCCCACAAGGCTTATCAGCTGGTAATAATAAATGCTGGCTTTGTCTCCAGTTCCCATGTATTGCTGCATCTACTGAACATCCTGGGTGGCTGTACAATTGCTTTGGTGATCAATATGGACATAGAGAAGGTAAAGGCCTGAAATGCTGCCATTTGAGTTGAGGCAGGAAATTGATTTTCCTAATGCAACTTCAAGCAGAGCTCACCTGAACCCCCTGACTTGTGAGCAAGCTGAGATGGCCAGACCAGCAGTGGCTCATCCCAGATTTGTTGATTCTGCAAAGAAATCCACAGAGTGTGACAGGGCATTCTGTGCGGGCAAATGTTTTCTGTTCTGTGCCAAGAACACAAAGCCCATTTAAATCCAGTGGAGGTTTCCATGCTGTTCCTCATTTTCAACAACAACAACAACAGCAGCAACAGCAACCTAACAGCACACACAAAGTGTTCTTAGTCATCGTCATGTCTATGAAAGAGGCAAGATTCATTAGGAATCGATGGGGCAGGTGGTGTGAATTTAATAAACACCAGAGAGTGAGAGATGTAGGCATGTACTGTAGCAGAATGACTCACAGGAGTTTTGTTACTCTGAGTGCCAGAGGAAGGCCTCTCCACAACAGGTTTCTGTTGAGGAAACTGACACAGCTACAGGAAAGACATACATGGAGTTACCTGTGGATGAGTAGTTCAGTAAATCCCAAACAACTGGAGAGAGCATAAGAAAATAACACAAAGCTGAGTCTGGCTGGCCTTGATGGTGTGACTAATTTCTTGTTTAGTTTACAGTTACATAGCTTATGTGGAACCGAAAATTTCATTTCACTTTTACTATAACAGGTCACATAAAAGAAGATACACTATATTGACTTTTTTCATCTTTACATTTACGTAAATATACCATGAATGAACACAAGCTATTCTTATACTAAAAATTGAAAAGATTCTTACAAATAATTGTGCTAAATGAACGCTTTAGGTGGTAGAGTTAGATGAAAAGATTTTTATGGATGTGGGTTAGTACGTGGATGAGATTGTCCATGAACCACTTGGTGGTCAATTCCTGGCTCCTCCTGGTCATGTGTTGTCCAAGTGTCCCTGGAAACCCGGGAGACCATTATCTTGGCTTAACATGTTGACAGAGCTAACTTGGGTCTGTCCAAAGGTAATAAAATTGAACTCTCTTCCAGGAAACAATTTGATGTCTTGTGTTTCAGATCTTTGTTGCAAAGATAACTAATCTGAGCATTGAAGCAAAAAATAAAAGCTGATGTTGCAGTTTGTTTGATTTTAAGAGGAACTAAATGACTCCAGCCCAAATTGCTACTAGTATATATAAGTATTACCAAGTCATTTATTCTTGACATTTTACAGAGTGTTGTAAGAAAACAAAAAAAGTATATAATGGTTGTCATCACTAACAGCACGACAAGCTAAAAATATAAGACAGACATACAGTATATAGGCATAAATATGTCATTAGCAATTTTCTCCCACACAACTTCGTCTGTCTATGGGTGACTATCTGTACATCAAAGACTAAAATTGGCAGGCAGTCCCTTGCTGTGTGGCTTTCATCCCTAAAGACAGACTAAAAGTAAAAATAATCCCCCAACATCTCTGTCTTTAAGGGCATGTACATATCAGATTAACATAACTGAAACCGACTCCGATTCTGTAAATGTTAAATAAAAATTTCTTTAATGCGTGAACTGTTCATTTGACAGTCTCAGTTTGATCACATTTTGGTAACTATATTACATTTTGTCCTCCATTGCACAGAGAGACCCTGGGTGTTCTCGATCAAATGGGATTATATTTATTCTGTCCCCAGTGAAACATGCACAATTAAAGTTAAACTATGCAGTTATGAGACGTCCAAAACTATAACTGACAAATGTCAATTGTCCAATGTTTTATGACTGTGTGTTTTTTATAAGTACAATGTGATTTTAATTATTAGCATTAGTTAGTTGTTTGGTTCCATTGCATTTGATCTCTAATCTGTTACTAGAAGATCTTCGCTACCTTTAAACAACAGTGTTGGTTTATTGGGACAGCACTTTGGCCCCTGTAAAATACCTCAGTAGTATTTGGATGGATCACCGTTAAACTTGATGCAGATTGAGAGAAGCAATCTTGAAGCAATAATAAAAGGAGTTTTGGAAATAAACGTAAGTTGAGAGTCAGATGAAAGGATTGATGCAATTCCCACATGCCTGGAAACAGGGAAACGACTAGTGTCTGTTCAAAGGTAAAAATAATCCACCTATCCTCACCTCTAGTTCACTATTGTTTCTGTAAAAAAAAAACAACAACTCAAAAAACTCTTGCAATGACTGTGTGATTATTACTGTGAGATTCCAGGAATTTATGGGTCCAGGCCAAGAAATAGCACAGCATGTAACCCCCTGTGGAATCTCAAGATGTTGTTTTAGTTTTCAGTGTATTTTTTGTGCTTCCACCTTTTCCCCAAATGTCAAATTATTCATTTAAAACTAATCAAAGTTGACAGCATGTTCAAATGCATGCATGTTGTCTAGTTTTAATATTCAACATAAATCACAGCTGAGCCACTGAGACTGACAAACTACATCCTAGTTGTTTTAGGAAATAAATAATTATTGTACATTACTTATTGCACATTACTTGGAACACAAATTTATCCCCATAGTAATATAATTTCTGGGTAGGATTCCTAAGAGTGCATTACATTGTCACAATGCCCCTAGCATGACAAAACTTTGAGTAGTACTGCATTTCAAGTCAAACTTTAAATTATAAATATCACTATTGTGCACTAATAAAGTGATAAAGATTAGAAATCTGGCTACACCCCTGAATGAATGTGCACTTTAGTCTTAATTGTGCACAATTAGTCAAATAAGTTTTTTTCATTCTGCATTTTAGTGCAGTGCAAAGTGTATAAAACCTAATAGCCAATGCTGTTGTTTGTTTTAATTATTAGTGTTTGCAACTAGAAAGGTGCAGGGATCTGAAGAGAAGAAAAGGCTTATATCACGCAAATGCAAAGAGTAATGCTCTCTGGTCGCATTATTTCCTCAGTGGAATTGTGTGGATGTCATAATGTGAACACCATTACTTGGTTTGCAGGTTAGTTCTACACACTTTTTTTTGCAGTGCTTTTATTTCTTTATTCTTTTGATGTTTCACTCTGTTTTCTCCCTCTCTGTCTTGCACACATGTAAGGCTAGGGAGTGTGGGAGTCTGAAGGATGACTCATCTGTTGCACACCTCATCATTGCCTGACCATATTTGGACTGCCCGGAAATCCTTTTTTTCCTGTGCTTGTGTAGTGGAGAGAAGGAGCAGGCAATGCAGAGACAACATGATGAGCTCTTTTTTACTTTCTCGTTTCTTCTATGCTATTTTTCAGAACAAGGACCTTTAATTTGAGCACTGAGGTGTCTTAATCATCACAAGGACAAATATTTGTCCAGTTTGATGTTGGTGCTTCAGAGTTTTCTTTAGTCACAGAATATTTTCAGATTTTCTGAACAAAGAATCAAGCATGCTCATATTTGAATATGATTTCATGCACACACACACATGCGTATATACTTTTATATATTACATATGTATACTCTTTACCACACACATATGCAATATGATAAACTAATACCAAATAAGAATCCGTCTTTTCAATAGGCAGATAAGGCAGGAAAAACAACAGTTTGTCTGTATTGTCATTGTTACTTTATTTATCATATTTGATTAATTAATTTTAAAATGTGCCTGCCCGGTCTTTATTCAAGATTCAAAGGGTTTCTTGTCATGTGCACAGTAAAGAAACACGGTTCCCTGTACAATGAAATTCTTTCTTTGCTGTCCACACCACATGCCACATAATAAGAATAAAAAGATAAAGATAAAGATAAATAATAAGTAGCATTAAAGGCAACATAAGTATAACAACATAATTATAACAACAATAAGGTGCAGGTAAGTGTGTGCTG